>NCVS01000221.1:535462-550794 GCA_003055095.1 Goniozus legneri
GCCCGTCGTCCCATCACGGCATTAACTTCTTCGGAGCTTTTATTGGTCCATTGGTCCGCTCGTAACTTACACTTATGATTATTAATGCCGACAGATTTATCGAGGATTGGTACGAAAATCCGAAACATAAAATAAATGATGCATAAATTCAATTAAGACCGCGTGAGTGGTCACTGTACGACGCGCCGGTTCGGGTTGCCTATCTTTAAATTCGCGCGAGGAAGCTCGAAGAATCGCATATCGCGAGCGTTATAAATGAAGAAGGAAGCGCGAGAGAGACACGGGTTGATTGCGCGCATAAATCTCGAGCAGTTACGTGTCGTTTCGCTCCGCGACGAATCGAGAGCTCCGAGTTCCGATATTCCGTAATAGACACTCGCTAACTTCCTTGCCATCTCGAACCTCGTGTCGCTCGGCTATTCGTCATCCTCGGTTACGCTCCGAACTCTCGGTAAGTCGATCGAGGCCATCGATCGCCGAGGCAATTCCGTCGATTACTTAATTCGTTCCTGCCAATTCCCTCGAATTACCGCGGATTCCAGCGCTTCGACGCCGCATCCTGGAAGAAACGACTAATTGACGATACAGTTACCGATTCGTAGAAACGTTTAATTATTTCGCCTCCTTTCTCGCCATCTTTTTCCCCTCATCTCGTTTCTCGACGAGGTACGGGGTCGTCGGGTCGCGCTTGGCCGCACTATCAATCCCGAGACTCGATATTAGCCGAAGGAAGCGCACGCGAGCGGCATGATGAAAAAAGAGACATCAATAACCGAACGTTTCAAGATGTCACGGGCGCTTGATTAACGAGGGAAGTGGATGGTGATGGATGAAGAATATGCTGTTTCGCGATGTCGGCGGTGAGAGAGGGAGACTGCGGAGGGACCGAAAGCTAATAAGTTCCTGCCTCGTCTTTCTGCACCATCATGGCGCTCTTCTAGCCGACCGGCGCTTCGCGTTAATAACCCCGACGATTTTCGGCGTAACGTGAATTGGAAATAAAAGGGAAATTGCCAATGGGACGCCGAATGGAATGCAGCGATTCGGATCTACGTCATTGCCGATGCAGAAGACGATGATAAATAAAACTGTATATCTTATCGGAACTAGTGCACAGGGATTCGAGAGAGCCGGGTTTGGTTTTAAAATATATAGGGGGCCCCCACGTTGCGGTGGGTTCTGCCGCTGTGCGCCCAGTCGGCGTTTTTGATTTCGCCAAATTCCCGCACCTTTGAATTCTCGCCCGCTGAAAACCCGAATTCCGATTGTTCGACGATGAAAAAAGAGGAAACGAATAACGCGGAGGCGAATGCGCAAAATAAAATTATAACGAAATCGTACGTCCCTCTGCGTCGGGTGTACCGCGTAAAACGTCGAATTACAAAGTACGAGAGAGGAAGAGACGTTTCTGGTCGGTAGTGTATTCCAGTTGATCGCGCGGAATTCAAGTAGCAGGCGGCGGGAGAACGATCGTCGTTCGACGTTGCGGCGGGCTGTCGTCAAAATGGTCCCGTATGGTGATGCCGCGCGCGGCAGCGTCGATGTCATGAATGTATATCCCACGCAACGGGTGTCTCGAAAATAACTACCGGCTTACTTTTATTATACCGCAGTCTCGGGAGCACCCCCTTGCTCTCAAGACGTAATAAAAATTCAACCGAAGAAATTATAGAGTCGTTAACACTTATCTCGAGAAAATTAATGCAACGATCGAGTGAACGCGAAGTTGCTCATTTTCACAATTGATGGTTACTTCGAAACACTCGATAGATGGATATATCTTTTTTTTGTTGACTCGCGGTGGTTATCTCTCGTCGGGCAACGAACCGAGACGTTAGAGACGGCTGCGTTCGTTGCACGTCGATTGGCACGAACATTCTCTCCCTTTGTCTCTCTTTCACTCCTCTGCAACTGTGACGATGTACCGAAAAAGGAAGGATGAGGACACGAAGGCGCGCTTCTCTTCACGCAGCTCGATGCGCGCGGTCCGCACGCAAAAGCCAGACTCGGGCCGTAGATCTCGCGGCGCCGTTGATGTGACACTCGCTCCGATTCCTTTCTTACCCTTGCGGATCGGAGGAAGCTCGCGAGCCGATACCCGTCCGTCGCCGAGCCGTCATTAGAGTCCTTCGACTCGGAGGAAGAGCGAGAAAGAGAGAGACGGAAAGAAGATCCGCGCAGATCCCTATCTCAAACGGAACGGACAGCTGAAGTTTGATCACGACGTGTGGAGAGAGAGAGAGAGAGAGAGAGAGAGAGGTTGTTCAAAAGCGGTGAGAGGCTCGCGGGTCACCGCGAATGGATAGCGACGAAAAACGAGCGAGGAGTGCGGGGGATGACGGAATTCCACGTTAGACAGGCACGTCGATCGCTAAACGCGTCTGATTTATCGCGCGAGAACACGCTCCCGTATTACATCCCTCGGCGGCGGCGGAACACGTCGAGCGAGCAACTCGGGCCCAGTCAGTCATAACTTTTCGACTCGGCGAGAATCTTCAACGGACCCTTCGATCATATCGTACCGGGAGTTATTCTCTCGAATTCAGGATAGCCCCCATTCCTTCTTGATTTACCACAACTCCTCGTTCTCGGATAAATCACCGTCCCGGGAGTTTATATTCCCCCGGCCGAGCGAGGGGCTCGTAAAAATCTTCATCCAGCCTCGAGGCTCCGCCGTTGCGGGAGCGAGGTCGGTAACGAGGGAGTAAGGTCGCGAGACGCGTACGCGGATAATCATCGTACTGGAATCAAAAGCCGCGCGCGGATTGGCGGTTTTACGTTAGCCAGATATAAAACGAGAGAACGAGCGAGAATGTCGGGCATTAGCGGACATTCGTACACGCTCGGCGCGCGTATTATGGCGGGCCCTGCGTGAGCCGCTGGTAAAACCGGCCGGGGGCAAACGCACGTGGCATAATGAAACCATTAGGCGAGTGCGTCACGTATAGGCGAGCGGGCAAGCGTACAGCGAGAGATCGACGCGGCGCGATCCACGTCAACTTCCGTGGGCGATATATATGTATATAAATAAATTAACGAGACGAGACGAGGCAATATAAGTAGCGTCCTTAAATAGTAAATAGAAAATTCCAGTAGCCGGACGGATCAAAGGGCGGCCGACCGGCTCGAGTCGGTCTTCTCTCTCATTCCTCCCGCGTCCTCTCCCTCGCGATGCTCTTCCGCTCTTTCGTATTCTCCGCTCCTCTCGCGTATACGGCCGGGACGCGGTAATAGATTGCCACTCTTCCCGACTTTTATTGTAGCAGAAAAACCTTGTCAGATCTAACCCGACGTGCCCGAGAGTCTTGCCTCCCGCTCTATTAGGTACGAGCGGAGGAGAAAGAACGGGTCCGTCTGTGTCCGTCCGTTTCGTCGACTCGCCAAGCCAAACACGCCTCGAAATTCGATTCGCGATCGGCCCTCGGAGATTATGATTTACGACGGATTCGTTCCGTACGATACGGATACGCGCAATACGCGGCTCGCGGTGAGTTTCTCGACACGGTTTCTTCTCGTTTCGTATCTCCGCGTCTAAGAAACAACCTTCGCGTATATATTTACGTCTAATCGGAGATAGGAAGGTTGTTTGTATTTGACTGCGAGATAAAAAGTGATCGTCCGCGTTTCGAATTGTAAATTTCATACCTATCGGAAAAGGTGATTATCATGCCGGTCGGGGGTTTCGAAACAGGCGCGATACCAGACTGTCGGGAGCAACGAGCTTACAAAAAACCACGTGGACTCGTCTTTTTTGTCCACCGCTGGCAGCTGTAATGGAAAATGAAATAACGAGAAAAAATGGCTCGTCCAACTCCCGGACGGCTCCGAAACGAACAACTCGAAGGAAGACCGACGAGGTTAGGAAGATTGAACTCCTCACTCCTGTTATGATTTACGGTGATTTTTCACGCGCACTTTCGACCCTCCTGGACGGTCGATTTTATTTTCGGCCCCCTCGAGCAGAAAAAGGGCCGAGTCGAATCGAGCGGACGCTAACCGATCTGTTTGCGCGCTCTCTTCCGCGATAAATGGCGCGCGGAACGACGCGTATCCGCAGCTGCTCGATATATACAACTTATTAAAAGCTCGCGCGGTGCGATATATATCGCGTCTCGGCGTGAAATTGCGGCTCATGGCTCGCGGCACGTTTGTTATTGCGCGCCTTTACGAGAGAGAGCACGGCTTTTGACGTATCGCTTTTGCCGCGATTCGACGCGAGGCGCGAAACGACGTTGTGGTACGTCGGCGTAATCGCAAATTCGAACAAATTCCAAGAGGGACAATAACGGGCGCGAGGACCCCGACCAGAGCCGGCTCGTATTACGATCCGCGAAACGCGGATTTTACGAGGATTTATCGCGAGTACGTACTCTCGTCAACGTGAATTTTGCATTACCGCGCGTATACGAGACGGTTTTAGCGGTGCTAGGCGAACGGGGTCCGGTTATCGTCGTAAATAACCCCGATCGTGAGCGAGTGGAGGTCGGGGCCGTAAAACGGAGGACGTAAAATCGCGTATCGCTTAAATTCGGCTAAAGCGTTAATAAATATCGTCCAGCGAGCGAGCGCGCGTTATATCGCGTAACGGATTTTATATATTGCCGCTAAATCGAGTATCGAGAAGCGTGAAATTAGCTGGAGCGGGTAGCGCTCCCGTAAATCCGACTTTCGCGGAATCGGTCGACTTCCGGGGCGCCGCGAGAGCTCGGCAACTAAAATTCTTTACAAATTGACGACAACCGTAACGGCCCGTAACAAAGTCGACTATAACGCGGCATTCGCCAGCACGATCTGCTTACGATCCCATCCCACATTTTACGAGCCGAGTATCTCGATAAAATTCATTCCGGCTGGGCTCCCTCGTTTATCGGAATTCGCCGAGCGTCCACCCCCTCGATATAAGAATCTACCCCGCGTAATACGATCGATCTCGATACTCGGGGACGATCGTAAGAATTCGCGGAGAGTCGTCGATCCGCGACTCCTGGACTTCCACGCCGGAGAGAGATCCCCGAGATATTCCATAAATGTTGGATCTCGAAATGAGTCGGTCGTATAGTGGGCCTCGCGGTGACGCGAGATCGCGGCAAACGAGCGCGGAGGAGGATGAGGCGGGGAGAGGAACGCGGGGCCATCAATCCTCGCGAGACATAGACGAAGAGCCGTGGCTCTCGGCAAAGCGACCGACATCACTCGTCCCCGTCGTCGTCGTCGTCCTCCTCCTCGTCGTCCTCGTCTTCACCCCCTCCTCCCTCTCCTGCTCTACCGCGTCGGAGCGATACGTTTTGCGA
The DNA here is from genome assembly GCA_003055095.1 of Goniozus legneri. Lineage (NCBI taxonomy): Eukaryota > Metazoa > Arthropoda > Insecta > Hymenoptera > Bethylidae > Goniozus > Goniozus legneri. Next base: position 540,754 of record NCVS01000221.1, read on the forward strand.
TCGCGATGCGCAAAAGACAGAGGCGCTTAGGCACTCGGTGCTCAAAGGGCTCAAAGGGACACCGCGACTCTCTCGGACCCCCGCTCTCCGGAATCCACGACGCGGCTCGATCGGTTGTTAACATACGTTCGATGCCCATTGCGCTATTTCCCTAGTCTCCGACCGAAAATATCGAACGACTCCCGGAAAAACGGAACGACCGTGATTTACGGGAGTGCCGATAAATCGAATCTGGCTCGCTTCTCGCTCGACGCGCGTTCGTAAAGTTAACGTCAGCTCGAGGCGCATCCACGGATAGAAATTTTACTGTTTCGCCATTCGCCGTTTGCGTGGATTCGCGGCTACGTTTTACATTCGTGGAGAGAGCCCGGCTGGTACGGATTCCGGTAGGAACGCGAAACGCGTTGTTTGCGCGACACCGCGCCTGGATTTATCCGCGTTCGAAAATTACGACGAGCGGTGAGTGTACGCGATTTTCACTGGGAAGCAGAGAGAAACTCGAACGAGAGAGAGAGAGAGAGAGAGAGAGGGGGAGAGAGAGGGGGAGAGAGGGTGGGAGTGGCGTGTACCAGAGGGAGGTAGGAAAAGGTAACAGGGTAACTTGTGAATCCTCGGGCACTCGTAACGCTTCCGCGAAGACAGGCCTGGAGTTGCGGAGGTGGTCTCGGACGTCTTTACGACGCGAATTCGTCTCTATAAAACTGTCCCGGGGTCTTCCTGCCGCTTTCGCTTCCCACTTAACTGCGGACTCTGGTATACGGCGCAGCGGTAAAACGCGCGCTGCGACGCTGAAAAGGAAACCGGGAATAGCTGGCTCGGGTTTCCTCGACGCGCCGCGCGCGTACACCCGGAGAACGTACGAGCGTCGCGGCAGACGTCATCTCTTTCGCTGCGCCTAGACGTGATATAGGGCTCCACTTAATGTTCCGGTAACGAGCAGCGTGGGGTTATTAAAATACGAATGAGCATAAATTGCGATGCGGCTGCGCGCGAGGACCAGCCGCGAACACGGTTTTCGGCTCGTTCGCAGCTGTTTGCCAACCGGTCGAGTGTCGTATTAATTTTCACGCTAAACTCGAGCTTTCTCGAGACTTTTCGACTCTAAATTTTTCCCCCCCTGGCATACATCTTGGCGGAATGATTCCACGTGTTTTCGGTTAGACCGATATTTATTCAGTTATCGGATTCTCTTGGAGACGAGCCGTGAGTAATCGGAGATGACCCTGACCGAGTGACCGAGGAACCTCTACCGACGAGGTGTCGGTATTCGCGATGGCAGGAGATTGGCGGGGGCGCGGCAGGTCGCGGTTGGGTGCGAGTTCGCGAGGCCGGCGTTCGCGGCGCGCACTGTATCGCATCGCATGCTAAATATAAAAGGCACCTCCGCGGGCAGCGGAGCGAGCGCGCCATCTTGCATGGAAGAGTCATTTGCGTTAGTCCTGCCCACGGAGGGGCAGCCTGGCTCCGCCTCCGGTTGCCGTTGCGGGTACATAAGCAGAACCATCTTTATTACCCGCGGGCACTAACCGTAAAGGAAGCGAACGGTCTCGACGGTGTATACAAACGCTCTCTAGCTTAATACATTCTCCGCTTCGCCGTTGCCACCGAGATCCATGCGTATTCGTTTGTTACGTTTCGTTCTTGTTTCGCGAGAGCCGCGGGACGCGAGATAGAGAGAAAGAGAGGATCTTTTTTCTCTCCTGTCTTTTCAGAGCGCGCAGTGAGATCGAGTGGAGGCCTTTCGGGGATTCATCCAAAGAATTATGGTATAAAGTGGAGGGGCATGACGCTGCCGTAGGCATAGTTTGTCTTTATAACGTCCGCACGGTCGCGGCGCACTTCAAACGAGCCGCTGATGGCCCAAAGTGCTCGCTCGGGATATAAATCCACGGCCCACCTCGCTCGTTCGGTCCCACCTTCCTCCCTTCTGCTTCCCTCTCCCGGGCTATCGTTCCTCTCGCCAACCCTCCTCCTCCTCCTTCCTCGTTTCTTCCTGTGCGACTCTCTTACTTCTCGTGCCTCCCGTACACTGGCGTTCTCCGCATCGGCTATCTCCGTTTCCTCTTTGCATTCCTACGTTAAGATGAAATTTTTCTAATTCCGAATCATAGATTTTAGGAGAAGCAGGGAAAAGATGTATCTGAAGTTTGCATCGTTGGAGTCCAACGAAAATTCGACAAAATTTTTTTTTCGCGAAACAAGTTGACATATCTCTTTAAAATACACTGTAATGACGGAAAAACGCATTTGTAAATGTATTTTTAATCAACTTGGTAATTTTTGACCAACCTGGTCATTTTTGTCCAAGTTTGTGTTTTTCCGTCGTTACAGGGTATTTTAAAGAGATATGTCAACTTGTTTCGCGAAAAAAAAATTTTGTCGAATTTTCGTTGGACTCCAACGATGCAAACTTCAGATACATGAGAAAAGTTGATACATATTTTATTTATTTTAGCTAGATCGTCGAATACAGATATATTAGGCGGCCGAGTGTCAAACGCACGCTTTCGACCCGTGACGTTCGTTGTTTAGAGGTAAAAATATCCCGAACGATGTAACCAGAGTTTTACTCGGGAAGCTGTCACCGATACCGCGGGAGGTCGGAAGAAATTCAAGAAGGATGAAGTAGACGGTACCAGTCGGTTTGCGTTATACGTTATACGTCTCCCAAGAGTTATCATATACAAGAAGCGCATACATTACCGTCATCTCGTTACTCCTGTAATAACACACAACGCGTTCGACGAGCGATCGGTGGTCGCGCCGAGTCGTTGAAAACTCATCGCCCGATAATTGCCATCGAAAAGGTTCGAGACGTAAACAGCCGCGCGTGTAAATCGCAGTCACCGCGAGATGTATGGTAATCGATACGAGATCGAATTTAGAAGCGTTGGGCTTAATGAGATTGCAGACGAGAGCGACGAGAGGTATGCACGGAAAACTCTGGACGTTATAAAAACACGACCGCGACGGACAGCATCGCCGATTACAATCGATTACAGTGCGGAGATATACGGCACATGACATCCGAGCTAATGCGAAAAGCGATACTTTTCATTCGCGAGTGTACTCGTTTTAATTCTTTTTTTTCGAAACCGCGGGATATAAATTATCCCGTAATGTATGCCCGGGAAAATTTGCATCGATTATACCGTTCGTACTTCGGCATGAGCGAGTACGGTGAGTAATGATCACGCATCGAGCGTTATGTCGTTAATTTTAACGATCGATAATGACCCACTTACTCGTACGATACCGCACCGAGAGCGTTGCCTTCTGGCCTAACCCTGAAGCGGCATTACGTAACGCTCCTCTCGCTCCCTCGTGGCGTATTCCACGCGTGTACGAATGGACGTGTACGAAAATTAATAGATAACGATTCCTTCCGGCTTGCCAAATTAACTCTTAGTCGGATTTACGAGCAGTCCGATGTTTAACATTCCGGAAGGGCGGCAGCGCACGCGAGATCGAGCTTAGCGCGTATACATTACGCTCGAAGAAATCTGTTAGGCGGTTCAAGGCCTCTACGGCGAAATAACGATCGTTCGCGCGCGCGCGCGACGCTGTCCGCCTCGCGGAGTTTTTCGCCCGGGTGAGGATTTTACTCGGCAGTTTCTTCTTACGTCCGACATATCCGGCATTATCAGCGGACCATTAGCCGACAAAGCGAGATCATTATTCAAAAGGACGCTGTGTGTACGCGCGCCCGCCCGCGCAGTTTTGTAGCGGAAGACATCCGACAAATGGGGTTGTTCCGTGGACAGGCAGGTTATCTCGGTCAGTCGTTGAGTGGCCGGCTCACTAAATCACTCAGTTCTCGCCCTTTCCCCCCTGGCTACGGCAAACGGCGACCCTCGACCCCGACGTTGGCACCCTCGATCGCGATAGCGCCGCCGCAACGCCTAAAACGCCCGACGGACTTTTCGATTTTCCCCAGGTCGTGGCTCCGAGGGGGAGGAGAGGGAGGGGGAGAGAGAGAGAGAGAGAAAGAGGGAGAGAAAAAAACGACGGCGATTAGCTTCTTCACGCTCGATAAACCACAGCGATCTACTGATTTGCGTAAGATTTACGACCTCGTTGCGGAATTTTCGTTTCCGCGTAAATTTATGGCACTTAACGCCCGCTGAACGATCGCGGTAATTTATGCAAATCGGGTTTAGCTTCCGTCTGTTAATATCGCGCGCTCGTCGCGGAACAGTACGAGATTTTAATATTTCAGCAGCGGAGATTTCACTGAGCAAGCTAACAAAGGATAATGGGAGCTCGTCGGTTCGCGTAGGATACGCGAACCCGGATAATCCAGCGGACTCTTGATTTGTTTTGCCGGAAGAGCCGGGGGAATCACGCGCGTCGGCGAGTTCCGCGTTGGCCTTATAGCCTAACGTCGTTGGTGGGGGATCGCGCGAACGAAGACAATAAATTGCCGGCAGTTAAGGGGAATCGCGAGGTATTAAAGAAAATTACGTGAGTACATCTCGCGAGCAGGTGGAGCTCCTTAGGGGACCGCGCTCGCCGAGAGTAAGGAATGAAACGTACCAACGTTCGTAGCCGTGACGCGCGTCCACTTTCAAAATCTGCGAGAAAGTAAAAAGCCGAAAAATAAGCCATCTTTCCCCGCGGTATAGAATTTCTTCTAGCCCATTAACTCGCCGAGATATTGAGATATATTTTGCGGCGCGTGCCGAAAATAAACGTTTGGATTAACATTTCTTTTTCCCCGGTGTGTCGAGAGGAGGAAGAGGAGAGAGAGAGAGAGAGAGAGAGAGAGAGAGAGAGAGAGAAGAGGAGGGCGGGTAGGGAATGAACGAAAGGGCGGATGTAGGTGTGAGGACACGAAAGCGCGAGCGCTCGGAAAGCGGAAATGGCTGGTGGTTAGCCGAGTAAAGGCGGCGGCAAGTAAAGGAGTTTGGGGTGTGCGGGTCGGGTATGCGAGGCGTTTGCCTGAGACGGGCGAAAGAGTACGAACGAAGAAAACTAAGAGAGAGGGAGATAGCAAGCCGGCGGAAAGACTACAGAGCTGATGGTGTTTCCGCACCAGAAGCGACTTGTTTACTACGGCCGCTATTAGCTTCGCTCCTTCTCCATTCCTTGGATCTCGATCTCTGACGCGGTTTTAACGTACCCGGTGAGCGAGCTCTGCTCTACTTCGAATCACGATACGCGCGCATGGCTGAAGTCGCTGGATATTGCTTCCCCTTTGTTCTACCGTGCGCGTTCGCGCGCTGTATCCTCGGTTTATTTATCTTCGTCCCGGAGCGCGAGAGTTGACATAAGGGGAGTCGGCGAACGTCTACCGATTGACGCGCTTCTTCTGCTCTTCACCTCTGCCATTTCATTATTTTGCCGGGGGACAGTTTACGTTTGACACCAGAGAGAAAACAGCCGGAGTGAGAAAGAGCTTTGAGGCTCGCGGCAGCCGACGTCACCGGCATTACCATCATCGTTCGCGACGGATAAACTCTTCCCCGCCGAGTCCCTCCGCCGATCCGTTCCCGTCGATATTTCATCGGGCTTTTTGTACGCTCGGCCCCTCCGTCCCTTCGGATTATTGAAACTTCCCATATTAAATCATTCGATATTCGTCGGGCTAGATTAATTTTCACGATTGCGATATCGGGTAAAAATTCAACGAGCCGAGCGATTTTTCGCCCCTCGCCAACGGACGGCGGAGTAGCGCGGCACGAGCGAGAGGCAGATAATCATCAGTCATAATAAAGTTCCTGCATTGTATCGCGCGAAAGCGAAATTAATCAAGCAAAGTGGCGAGACTGGATTATCCGGTCTCGCATCAACGCTACGGCTCTCGCTCGATCGAGCTCGGTCTCGGTTAGCAACCCTTTCGAGCGCGTTACACACGGTTCGAGTCGATCTCTCGTTTCGTCGGGATCGGGAGGGGTCGGTACGGCGAGTGTGGGCGTCGGGGTAAACGCTGATCTGCGAGGGGCTGAAATCTCTCCCGTTCGCTCTCGCCGTTTCCATTTTCTTTTCTCCATTTCTCTCTCGCGCCCTCGAGTTCGGACTCGTAAAACGATCGGGCGTTTATTCGCCACGCTGCCGGGGACAAAGTGGGCTGCGCTCGCTGTCGACTGGTGCCATTTGTCTTCCGCGCGGGAGAACGGTGAAACCTAAAACTACGATCCTTTCGGGCGGTACGTCAGGACTATGAAAGGTTAATGCAGATGGGGTCGTCTCGCGTATCTCGATGTCGTGAGTAACCGTGGGGATCGAACTCGAGACGTTCGACTTCCCCGCCGTCGTTATTTATGGAGTCGGGGTACTCGACGCGAGCGTTACCCGCTCGGGCATCGGAGAAGTGGAAAAATTAGCTCGGGGCTAACGGGAACGGAAGTAACGAACGACGATCGGGAAACGGCGACTTCCGCCGGTGGTAGTGGATAAGACAAAACGCGTACGCGCTGTAACGAACGAGACGAGGCTAATTGCCGTTATCGCCTCCGATCGATTCTCGTTTATCAACGTCGCTCCGCCGTTCTCGGTTTTCGCCTTTGGGCCAAAAGTCGAAAAGAAAGGATCAAAGCGTGGCGTCGTCGATCCACGTTCACCGCGAGAGAGCGCGTCTACACGATCTCACCGACACGGATCGTTTTCATCGGGGTGCCTCGCGGCTCTGTATTCGTATCGGACTCGAAAACCGATATATCTCGAGATTGGCTTCGCAGTGGCGGATAGTCTGCATCGTTCGCTCGCGCGAACGCCAACGACGGGGTGAATGGGGGAGGAGGGGTGCCGGCGTGATAAACGAGGCCATAAATAACGGTAACGTCTCCACCGAAAACTCGGCCGGGTAAATGTATATCCAGCGCATGGCGGCAGACTTGCACGCGCGCGCGCGCGCGCGCGCGAGCGAGCTCTCGTTCTCGTGAAGGAGTTGCAGACTATACGAAGCGTCGAGATGGCCGATGTAATTTAAGATCCTATTGAGATATTTATGGGATCATAAAGCGGAACTAGCTGCCTCTATCGCCTTTGGTTATATACGCACACCTATATACTTATATTATATGCGCGATACGGAGGTTCTTGTCAAGTTCGCGTATATCTTTGTTTACGACAACACGGGGTCACGACGGCTTTTCGCCTACTATAGACCGTTCGTTGTAACGTCACAGGCGAAATCGCCATAATCGCGCGATGCGATTCGCCCGTTCTCAATCGATTCGTCGACTTTCTACGACGACTCGTTCCTAAATATATGAAATTTCCCTTTTAGACGTCTCTTATGTATTTTCGATTCGAGTTTTTCGAAACATTGAGAAATTCCGACAACGGTTTTATTTCTCTGCGGGTTCTGACACGTCGTAAAATGCAAAAATTGTCAAAACAGAACGGCCTATCGTAATCTAACAGCGGACCAGTCTGCCAATATCGAATTCAACGAACGACCTCCTTCGCTGTACGTTCTCCCTCCGCTCCCTCGCATCTAGAACTTTTCCTCAAATTTATCCAGCGTGCGTGCATCCGACATCGAGAATATTTTTGAGGACCGTGGTGGCTTCGTAGATCGGAGCCCACCGGTCGATAGAAGGAACCGAACGGTAGAGCCGGCGTGCACGAGAGAGACCCTACATATATAAGAATTCCCGTTTTTATTTATTCCTTTTTTTTACGACTTTACAAATGGCCACGGTCGACCGAATTTCCGAGTATCATATTGGCTCGAGACAAGAAGCTCGTACGTTGTCGGGCCAGGGCGATCGGTCGCTCGTAAATATCCCCGGATTGCCTTCTCTTAGAAAAAATGAATCTCGTAACTCTCCGAAAGGGGAGCGCGCGCGTACGGCACGGTCTCACTCCCCGCTCTCTCCATTTCTCGGGATGGTAAATCTCGAGGGTGAAGACGCCCCCCGGGCCCCTTTCCTTATTCCCTCCGTACGCGAATCTCGCTTTCCGCGGCCGGTATAGTACACCCGTACCTACGTACAAACGCAGTTGGAAATAATTTGCTATCGCGTTCGAGGGAGGAAAAAAAAGAAAATGACGCCCCTCCTGGCTCGAAACTTTCGCGTCGAAATCGCCACATTCTTATTTCACGAGAATGACGAATGCGATAATATCTTTAGCCCGTTCTAATTGCCGTAATTTATTGCCGTGAACGAGTACGCGATAAATCTTGTTGTGCGAGCGCGCGCGGTAGCGCAAGGATCGGCCGCGCGTCGACATTTATCAAACGGGCGACGAGAAATTTGAGAAAAGCGAGAGAGGCGAGAGCGGTTAAATGGATTTTTAACGAATGTAATCGGGGTCGTTGGGAATTAATATTAAAAGAACGAATAGACGAGACGAATTGTTAGTCGACGCTTTAACCGTCGCTTCGTCAATGCAAATATTTATAATCACTGTTTATCGAAGCCGGCTATCGGGAATCGTCGATAATATTTGAATAAATGTCGGCAAACAACTGGTCAAACTACGTTGATAACCAATCCGCGATTAGCCGATAAAAAGAAAACGAGTTATATCTTAACTGAATTGGCGAGTTCCGGGCCGGGCAGATTGTAATCGTGTACACAACGACATTTGTCTCTCCCGCGCTTGAAAACGCCAATCGAGCCAATATTGGATATCGAATGAGGCAATTTTTCACGAGGACCTTTATCCCTTTTCGCGAGTCGAGGCGCCAGCGTGGCTATTGGTCGTTGGGAAGAAGGGAAATAGAGATAGGGAGATGAGAGAGGAGCAGAGCACGGACTCGGTGTTGGTAACGAGCGGATTATACTACTTCTCTTTTCGAAGCGGGTTCGCATCGGTATCAGATGGTCCCGTAGTAGGGGGGTTCCATGGTTGTTAATTAGGATGGATGCCCACGCCTTGGGCGACTTTTACGAGCGGATGCGGCGCGAACCGAAATAACGTTAACACGCGTGAGCGCGAGAGGGCCCTGCCATCGACCCCGCTTCGGGGAACCGTACCCCGTGGTAGGAATCGCGATAAGGAGAGCGCTGCTCTCGACGGAGAGGCGGGGAGTGAGGAATACTAAAAAGAAACCTCGTCCCTCGCCGCTCCTCGCCAGGGCTCCTCGCAGGAGGTTCGAAAAATCTGATACCGCGAACACGCCGCGTACGCGGACCCTCGAAAATCGTTTACGTCCAAACGAGTTGGATTAGCCGTTGCTTACCGGCGACAATTTGCCATTTCTATTCAAACGCGCGTCAATAAAGAAGGATGACGACGGTACACGAGCGGTTTTACGGATTACATTCCGCAAAACTTTCCGCGGACGGAGTCGAGTTTCTCCGTTAGCCCCGGCGAGCTTTTTCTTCCTTTTTCTTGCTCCCTTCCCTCTCATCTTTCTACTTTCGCAACACGCGGAACGATTTCAACGACTCTCGCGGCTATTTTTATTGTGCCGCGTGAGCGATGAGCGCTCCGTTGGAAATTTATGTCGGCAATTCGCGAAACGATGTAGAATCGTTCGTTTTAAACGAGAGAACAAGGTGTTTTGTAAATCGCGTACGATCGCCGGACGAATCTCTGATTCGCGGGAGAGATTCTTTCGCAAGATCCGTGATTCTTTTGCGAATCGAGTTTGCACTCCGTAGCGAGGAGGAGTATACCGATGTTTCTTCCCTTCGATCGTAATTTCACGAGGGCACCGAGCCCGTCGATCCACGACGGCTTGACAATGGCGTTATTGCGCGGAAAAAAATTCGGAGGAGAGGAAAATTTGAGGGAAATGCGCTCGCTCGACGAGACGCGACGTGGATAAATAAGACGCGCGGTCTGTCGTTGTCGCTTCGAGAGATAGAGAGACGCGCATATAAAGGAAGATCAATATGCGACTGCGCGACGTCTGACGGAAATTTACGAGGGATTTTCACGATTCGCCGGATAGGAGATCGAGCTTGCCCGCGCAACCGCGGCTGCCCCGCGCCTCTAAATCAGCATCGAACGTAATTTTTAATCCTCGGCGGATCGTGCGAGGGAGTAGTACAGGTGAGAGATATCCCATTCGACAAGGCGAAGAAAAAGAAGAGAGGGACACGTAACGAGGGATACGTTCGCGAATGAAATCGTACAGCC
>NCVS01000221.1:554419-566332 GCA_003055095.1 Goniozus legneri
AAAACATTATTTGCGCCAGCGGATGAAATATTCGATGAACTTTTTTTCTCGTTTCGCAGACGCGACTCTCGAGCCGTGCGTAAATATTAGAATATCGTTTGAATAATCTCGAGATAACGCGCCTCGAATGATTCACTAGTCACAGCAACGGGTTCCTCCTCTTCCCGGTTCGTACGAGCGAGTCACCGTCGTCGCGAAGAGAGGATGGGATTAACGTCGATGACGGGAGATGGACGCTGATCGGGCGGATTTTATTTATCGTTGGGATCGTAATTAACAATTGGATCGTAACCGGTGCAGGCGTTACCGCCTGTCGTTTGGATAATTACGGGATCTCTGCAGGAAATTATTAACTCGCATGGTTGATTACCCGTTAATGAAGCAAACTCCGGGTTATATCGCGCGGGACGGCGCATTCGTATTTGTAAGTGCCGATGGAGACGGCGCATCGGCTAATTGCCGTTTACCGCTCGCTCGACGTGCAGAAACCGAACCGGCTTCCAGAAATACCACCCCACCACTCGAGCGGCCACTCACCGCTCTCTGAATAAATAAAACACCACGCTTGCTCTCGCCTCTTATCTCCCCGAAAAACTTTTTTCGTATCTCGTACGTCACTTCGTTTCGCGAATCGCGTCTCAATCTCTGAAAATTCCCCCCGCCCCGAGCCGCTGAAATATTTATCGGCCGCGACATCAACGACGGGCGAGGTCTCCGTACGCGAAAATATATTAGTCATTAAGAATGTAACGACAACCGATTTGTTTTCCGCGGTGCAGCGAAAGTGTAGCGATAAGTTCGAAACGGTCGCTGTTCCCGAGTCGAGAAATTTGATCGGTTCTTTGGTCGTCTTTAATAAATTATATTTCATTTAATTTCCTTGTGATTTGTGCACAAAACCGATCGAATTTCTCGTCTCGGGATGACATATTGACAAAATTTGTACGACTAACCTCTTTCTGTGTATACAAAGATTTGGCGGCCGCATCGCTCTAATATGGGATCGACAAGCTCCAATCACTTTAAACACTACACTTTACACATAGAACTTGCGAAGAGGAACCGTAGTGCACACAGCCCGAGGTAAATAAACAAACTTCGATGTAAATAAACAAATGGTACAACGCGACGCGGCTACTGTTTTGAACCATAATGGCCGAACTATAATGGCCGCCCTATACGTCACTATCATTCATAAAAAGATTAACGTAAGTGGCGCCGCGATTAACACGAGAACTGGGAGAACTAATTTGGAGCTTGCGATTATTGTGGACAAATCACGGTTAGTTCTGACGTTCGCCACGAGTGGTGCCAAAAAACCGAAGCGGCGCAGATCCCAATTTTCGTACTACGCAGGGCGACCATTATGGTTTTAAAACATTAATCGCGTTACGTGAGCCATTTATTTATTTGCGTTGAATTTTTATTGTTCGTTTCGGCCGCGTGCAGTACGATTCGTTTTCGCGAGTTCTAAGTGTAAAATGTAGTGTTCTGACAGATTGGAGCTTTCCGATCCCACATTGGACCGATACGATCGTGGAATCCTTCTGAAAAAGGTTAGTTGTGCAAATTTTTTGACTCGTAGCTCTCGCGCCCGGTTGTCAAGGATCGAGAAACTTTCGTGAGTGTATACGCGCACAACTGCACGCGAACATCGCGAACGGCGGTTGTAATTACGCTCACGAGCGGACAGCTCGGTTATACGGGCGCGATTATGCACGCAAGGCACGGAAAAAATTACGAGCGTCGATGGGCGACGTTATTGCTCCGAATGAGCGGCGATAAATTAATTTGCCCGATGGGTGGAGCGAGAGCGAGAGGGTGACAACGACCGAACGACAACAACGAAAAAAAAGGAGGGAAAAAAGTGCACGATGCGGTCTAACGCAATAAATAACGCGTCGGTAGTCGCTCGAGTCATTATACGGCGTAAATCATCGATTTCGGGAGTCACGGCGCAACGTGCGTTACTACCGCTTCGGGTTTCTTCTATTTTTTTCGAATTTCCCATATCCTTGCACTCGCCGTGGACGATGAGTCACGCGTCTCGTAAAAGAGATGAAAGAAAGAGACGAGGGAAGAAAAATGACCGTCGCTCACACGGCCACCTGTGCATCATAGGCATGGGGTGCCTGGCGTTATTTCCACCGTTATAAATCCGCCAAGATAATAACATGTTTATACTCTTCATTCGTATGCTAGGCGAGAGCGAGTGCTCCATCCGATCCACGACGTCGACGCAAGATCGTTTCCTTTCCGATTTTCAATTCTTATCTCTAACGCGCGAATCGCTCGATGGAATTTATAGTTAGTATTATGTACCGAGAGATATTCGCGCAATCGCGTACGCTTTTTTAGGTAGGCCTTTTGAGAATTTGCGCTATGCGGTGACTCTCGCGATTCGGATCCTTTCTTTTTTTCATTTGTCTCTCGTAACATTACTTTTCGCTCTCACTGTGGGAAATAAACCGAAGAATACGTTTTTATCGTTCGCGGAATGCTCGTTACGACGCTCCGCGCGATAAATCAAATCCAATCGAAAGGACGTTAAGCGTTTGGATTTTTTCTTTTACTCGCACTTAACGAACAATTCGTAATTTACCGACCGTGCGCGAACGTCGACGCGTCATTGTATTCGACGAACCGACGCGACGATACAATTTCGCGAAATTGCCCCGTCTTCGTTTCAATCCGTTTATTACACCGCTCGTTAAATTTACTATAGCTTCGTAGAAGTGGTAAAACGTTCGACCGTCTATGACACCGGAGTCTTCTCGGGCGTTTTTTTTCTTCTTCTTATTCCACATTCATGTATACGAGTCGCTAGTTGCGATATGTCATAAGATTTATCGTCTAACGAGCGGTCTACTAATAGCAGCGTCTCACAGTGTTGCTCCGTCACACGCGATATTTTGCAACGTGAATCGAAACGCGGCGAGTCCTCGCACGTGTGACGTGAGGAGCGCTCGGACGAGCTTGGATACTTGCGAGGGCATCGTGTACGTTTACACAGCGCGAATAAATTTATAGCACTCGTCGCGCCAGTTACGCCAGTCAATTACATGGCGCGTTTCAACGCGCGTAACGGAGCCTTCGGAAGGCTATTAAGAGCGACTTTGAAACGATCCGAACCGTGACGGTTTTTCGCCGAATGTGCCAAATTGTCTATTGGCTGCTGAACACGGCACTGATACATTACCGCCGGATAAATAATATCGCTTCCTATGTTCGGTTTCGTTATTTTAATCGGCTGCGAGCGGCTCGTCGATAAGTCACGATAAATTCGAGTCACGAGACCTCGCTCGACTGAACGGTCGTGATACGCTCGATCTCGTTTTCGGCTCTCGCGAAACGAACCAGTCTTTCGCCCTCTCTCTCTAGCTTCGTGCAATGACTATAATAAACATGCATTCGTGTGCGAGCTTTGGGAAAAACGTTTCTCTTCGCTCTTTTTTTTTCAGTTCGACTCTGGCGTCGTTATTTTTTTTCCACCGCGGGGCCGTAAAGCATAAGATTCGTGCCTCGGCGTGGAATAGCTTTATTATACAAAATAGATGCAAATTATCTTATTTACGGTTATGGCCGCTAATTATATTGCGTGCTTATACACAAAATGTCAACGTTGGCCGAAGCCGCGAGCCGCGGACGTGTAATACGTTTGAGTTTTTACGAGGCAGTCCGATGCCTCGTATAGGGACCATACATAACGTATACATTACCGACTTAACGATCGCAAAATACCCACAGTTACGCTCGCTCGCACTATCGCAATGCGCGAACATTGCCGGGAACAATATTATTGCATCGCTACCTTCCCGTGCCTTCCAACTCGAGATTCCTCTCTGCCTCTCTCGCTATCGTTACTCCGTACACGAGAATATCGATATCATTACACCCGCTTATTATTTTCGATATAGGATGGTATTAATACCGTTACGTGAACCCGTTCGCATTTTCGATCTTCGTTAAAGCCCGCGTATATCTTCTCTCACGCGTGCTCTCGGTCTCGGTCTGACATTTAATACGCGAGCGGCCATCCGAGCTCGATAATGAATTTAAACATTATCGTTGCGATTGGTTAAATTGCGGATATACGTTGCGCCGTGTATAGTTTATATCGATACGATCATTTGCGATTTTATAATAAACGACTTCGATGCATTCACGATAATGCGTTACACTTTATCTTTCTCGTTCGCGTTATAATCGCAATTACGCAACATACATCTTTTTCAATGCATATAACGCAACGTCGTTAAACCACGGCCCTGGTTATCCTCGGTATAGCGCGTATACCGTATGGCAAGATTTATGCTTCCTTAAGGATACGGCGGTATTACCCGCGAGCGTGATTCTCTTCTCGCGTTCTCGTGAATATTCATCGATTTTTCTCACACGTTTCGTTTTATATACCGGTCTTTATTAATCGACTAGCGCACAGAGCAAAATGTTTATTATTCTTCCTCCCCGAATGACCGAGTTATCGATAAATTTTTCTTCGTCAGTTCCCGGATATATCTTATTATTTTCTCCTTTAATGTTATCACCGTTCTAAAGCAAGGGCATCTTTGACGTTCCTTGCTTCTAAAGCGCGTGAATTCCCCCCCCTCTTAAGCGCGATTGGCACTGACAGGTGCCCGATTAAGTTCACGCTTCTCGATCATCGGCGCAAGGAGGGAAAAACGTGCCTACCGGTATAAGCGTACGTTTATCCGCCACGTGTGCGTCAAGATGATTGACAAAAGCCGTGGAATGGGGGAATCGAGCGAGGGTGAGTGGGGGAGGGGAAGAAAAAAAAATACCTATATTTACACGAGGTAGCGAGCTTATCGCGATCAACGTAAAAGATTGATCGTTACGCGAGAGCGATTCAATAGCTGACGTTTATTTATAATTTATACGAGTTCGAATCAGGAGAGAAAGGAGATCGAGAAGGTGGGACAATGAACGAGCGCGAGTGCGCAGGAAAGAGAGAGAGAGAGGGAGAGAAAGGAGTGGAAAACCTTTGACTTAAACACCTTCGTATGTCTGAATACGTAATTACATCTTGACAGTGTTATTAATCGGATAGAGACGCGAATGACTAATAACCGGTGAGCGCGCGCACGAGTAATGGCACTCGCGTATATACGTTCGCATGGTTGAATTTTCCTTTCCCTCCTCCGTCTTTCTCTTCCCCTCTCGTCATTAATTTTTCCTCTCCGTTCTGCGCACAACGAACGATCGTAATTCCCTCGAGTTAACCTGTCCGGCGTTACATGTACCGAATCGTGTCGACAACGGAATTAAAACGCTAATAGATACGACTGTAAATCAAGAAAACGATTATGAGCCAATGCTCACGAACTCATGGTAGTAATATCGACGTAGCGAATGTAATCGGTAGGTGACTTTTTAATGCGAAAAAAACATACTTGTTGGGTATAGGTGTATTTTTTCTTCTAAACAAGTAACACACTATTAGAGGATATAAATCATACGAATCAACATTTCATTGCGCCAATGGAGTTTCGATAAATCAAAACTGGTACTGACATGGGTTATTTATTCTTGTTCCTCTTTTTTTCATCAATATCGCGCGGAACGTTTGAACGCGCGGACAGTGAGAAACGTGGCTGAAATGATACTTATCGATATCAGAATGAAATTCTTTGCATAAGTGAACGGTCAACGAGAATATAAGGCGCACAGTTGATCAACTGTCTCATAAATTAATTTCAATTCGATCTAATCTCGATTTAACGCGATATTACTCCGAGCAAGGCAAGATTATTTTGAACACGTGTATATATAAATAGCGGCGATAAAGTTAACATTTGTATCTCAGACCTTTGGAAAAATGAAAAATATTTATGCAATTACGAGAAACGATTCCGGTAAATAGGAATTCTTCCATATTTACATATGTACCTATAGATTTATTCTTCTCATTACCTTACTGCTCGTTATTTGATCGTTAGAAATAACATCGATAAATTTATAATTGTGTTTTTTTCCATCTTCAAATAGAATAATTTATTGAAAATGTATGTAGACATTTTGGAAATTTCCTACAATTACCGAGATAAAACAACATTGACGATGCTCTATTTGTTCGGATACACATGATGCCGTAAGTATGTAATTATAATGAGAACGGGCGCGCGCTCTGTCATTATTACCGAAGAATTATTATACCTTATCTTTAACGATTTATTCGCTGTTTACAGACGCACCGTACTGAGAAATGTAATTTGTCTGTATTAAACGTTGTTTTCATAGTGGCGTGAAAAGTCGACGATTCTATATTTTTAGACACCTTATAAATCATTTATTAATTAAAGCCAATGCGCATATGCCATACCGTGAAGTAGTTTGCTTATCTCCTCTAAACATATTTATTCAAGTCTTCTTGACTCGCGAGTTGAATTATTTCGATTGGAACTTCTAATAATAGTTTTTATTTAACAAACGTCAATAATTGAATTTTGCAATTAAATTTCACAGTTCCAGCTTGATATAAACTTTTGTTTACTCTCGTTTAATTTTTGTTTTCCTAAAACTAGAAAACCGAGAATAGGAGCAACGCAACTGGTGGTAGTGAATATTTAAATTAAGAATATTTAAATGATTTTTTTCTATCTAGTTTTCAGAATACATTTAATATGGGTGTGAATGAAAAAAATAATAAGAACTCATCTATATAGAAAGGATGAAACTGAGACACGTCTCGGATATAGAATAAAAATGTGCATAGTTTGAAATTTTAAGCAGGACAAAAAGTGATATTCGAGCTCTGCGAGTTGTCAAAAAACCAGTATTTTGAGCTCTCCGATACTCCCGCACAGCAGTTAGTCGAAAAATTCCATATATATTACTTATCAGCATCCACTTCGGTGCATTTTCGAAACACTAAAAAAAATTTCGAGTTGATCGTGCGATTCGAATTAGAATGCATAGACAGCACTAGCTTAGCCAAAAGTTTTGCATAAAATGTTGCATGACTAGACGACGAGGATCAATGTTTTGTTTGTCTCATCGAACAGTTGTTTATTAACACAAATAGTATCTTTTACCAACTAGGAGTACCAATCTTTCTTTTGTCGGTACATCTTTTTGAATAATTGATATTATTTTCACAAACTATTGATATTAACAATGCTACAGATATGAATTTTGGTCGTATGAGCAGAAATAAATGATATATTTGAATTTTTTTCAAATTCTTTTTTGTATTCATAGCATTTACATCTACGCAGATATGATGTTAAGTCACATTCCTTCTAGACTTTTGCAAAATAACAACTTATGCTAAAAATTCAGGATAACGTTGTTGTTTTTGCCTAACTGTTATCCATATCGATACAATTTATTAGCATTCTCTCATTCTTGTGTTATTATTTTGGGACGATCTCGGGCACATAGCTGCAAAAAACTAACCAGGTTGCTACATAGTTTGATTCTACCTCTTTGATAATATATTCGTAAGGAACAAAGTGGGCGTGACTTTGTCCGAAGGATCCCTATTTAAACCGAGCTCCGATTTAGTTAACATCAGATCAAACCAAACATCCGAATCATCTACAGTTCTAGAAATAAGTGAAATAAACATGAAGTTATTCATCTTATTAACCGTTGCACTCGTGGCGAGCGCCGAAGTCGAGCAGAGTGTTGTTCGCCTACCCTCGAGTTACAAAGATGGCGTCAAGTGGCAGCTTGGTTTTGGCGAAACTGGAGTTGGAGTTAGAACGTACCCTGGACATAAAGGATACACCTACAGTGCACCACACACTGTCGGTGGCACGCACGCTGCTGGCCATGTTGGCACAGTAGAACACGTAGGTGTTCATCCCGGACATGTCGATCATGTCGGCATTGACCCTGGACACGTAAGTCAGATCGGTGTTCATCACGAGCAAGTGCATCATCACGGCCACGTTCAGCCTGCTCATGTCCCGCCTGTGCACGTTCAACCTATCCACTTTGGTCAAGTAGACACAACTCATCATGGACATACCGGCGTTGGTCACCACACTCAAGTAACTCATGTAACGAAGCATGCCGAGCATGTACAACCGGGTCATGTCGGCGGTATTCACTTCGGTCAAATTGGCGAAGGTCATCATGGCCAAACTGGCGGAGGACATCATGGACAGGTAGGTGGAATTCAACATGGACCGGTTGGTGGCGTTCAGCATGGACAGGTTGGTAGCGGCCACGTAGGATTTCAGCAGCCACCGATCAAACCAGTCCATACTGTAGGTTCCGGAGTTCACATCACTCAAGTGACTCCTGTAAAGCCAACAGGAACATACGGTCATGTTACTGCTGGAAGCGTTAGTCAAGTCGGAGTGAGCTCTGTTGGAAGCAGCGGACACCTCGTCCATGTCGTTCCCGAACCAGTCGCCCCGAGCCATGTCGGGCACGGTCAACACGTCCAACATGTTCAACACGTTCAACACGTTCAGTCTGGACACCCCGTGCATGGTGTAGGACATGTCCCATCGGTCCATCCAGTCCACGGAGGTCATGTTCCAACTGTTCACCCTGTCCACCCCGTTCATGGCGTAGGCCATGTTCCATCTGTTCATCCAGTTGGACATAACGAACACGTCGGTGTAGTCGGTACCACTGGAACCGTAGGTACAGGTAAACACTCCGTTTTCTCGAAGAAGGAGTACACTCCACGTCACTTCAGTCATCACCATGTGCAGTCCTATGACCCTATCACAGGATACCACTACTAAGTATTATTACCGGTGATTTATGAATATAAATTCCGAGGTAATAAATTTTTCCCAGAGTAAATGTAAAGTCCCACGCTTTTATTTGATAAATTGTGTAATTGATATTTCTTCATTAATATGGATTGATCTTGAAATGTAGTGCACTAATTGCATCGATTATAATAAATCCTTTTTTGACAAGCATAGAATAAAACAGTTTTGTAAACTGAATAATTTACTGTTTTTTTATTCTCCCCTTTTTAATTTGTAGAAACGATAAAAACTACTGCTCGGCAGTATGGATTTCTAACGAGCTTCGATTGACTAGCTAAAATTAAAACATTCACAAAATCATTTTTTTATTTATAGACAGTAAAAATGAAACTTGTTTATTTAGCGATTTAAATATCCATTTACGCATTGAACTCTGTGTTTATCAATTCGATCAAATTTTTATTAAACTGCGGATTCGATCTTTGAATTGAAATATTTTGCCTCATAAATATTATCGTTTCGGCATCAATGTACACACATACGGTGTTATATTCGAACATAATTAATGTTCTATCAAAACATGGAAAAATGTCGAACATGCACACTTCAATACGAAGCGTTGATTGTCACGTGTCGCGTTGATTTTTCAGCGCGATGAATTTATAATTTCATGTTTCATCATTGTTATGTAATTACATAGTTGTGGGCGCTGAGTATTTTCGTTTCTTGGGGTCAATAATAAAAGCGCGTTGTATGCAGAATAGTTAACAAAACGATAAATTCACGTTGGTCGTGTACAGTAATTTACGACTAAGACGCCTGTCACTTATTAAGTCGATAAGTATAGCAAAGGTCAGACGTTAAAAGGTTGCGATCGTATGTTTAAAAAATTTTCGCGAATAGCATTTGCGATAAACCATTATAATTAGGTCATCAACGTTGTTATAATAAATTATATTTCGTGACAATTGTTTCAACACGATCTCACCCGACGTCAGTAGAATACGGAATTACATTACGAAATTGCACTAATAATACGTCTTTTTGCGTTAAAAATAATTAGGCTGACGTAACAAATTGTTATTTCCTTTGTCGATAATTGCGACTGCTTCATCGTATCAAAACACGCGATAATAATCGCCAAGAAATTCGTTAAAGAATTTTTAAATAGTTATTTCAATGACAGCTAAGCAAATGAATTAATACTTCTTTTTATTTTCGCTCCGTGCGTATAATTCCTCTTTGGACGTAACACGTGACGGGTACGCACCGGCTCTCTCGCCTAATCATCCCCCGGTCGTCTGCCATTGAGACGTTTAATTAACTCCATTGTGAGTCACCTTCCGCTTCGCGGTATCACGACAAGCTCAGCCGCGTTGACCGCCGACGACGATGGTTCACCGCCTCTGGCGCAATTCGACGATCGTTATCCTACGCGCGAGCACCGCGAACGACAAAGGCAAGGGGCAAACCGGATGCCGGTGGGTTAACTCCCGTCGCAATAAACTTTCGAAAAGCGAGCTTTTGTATTGCGCTCGTGTCCGGGAGAGAACCAGGATTCGTACCTCGTGCACTCCCCGAACAATGAAACTAATTTACCTTTTTTACCAATTCACGGCTGTTCTCATCTCCCCTCTCTCTCTCTCTCTCTCTCTCTCTCTCCCTCTCTTTAGTTTCGATTAAGCGTCATTTTTTCCGAGCACAGGTTCGTTTCGAACTCGGTACAATTACGACCCTGTGCTCGTCACCTGCCACGAACGATAAAATGGTTATTGCCAACCCTGAAGAGTCCACACTGCAAAAACCATTTCTCGCTTTCGTCCGCGAGCGCCGAAAAAATTTTTTCCTCGCCTGTCGCCGCTGCCACCGGGCCCGTCTGCTGGTAATATAATTAAGCCCCGAGAGAGTCGGTTTTTGACTGGCGCGTTACGCGTAAATTGATTCGGCGCGTCTCTCGTTGAATACCAGGCTCGCAGTCGTAACGCTGTCACGAAGCGCGAGCAAGAATCGCTCTTGAGCGTTAATAAATGCGCATGCGAGAGGTTTCTCGGGCTCTCGCGAAACAAATGGTTCGCAGTGGCGGAAAAATTTTAACGGAGGGATATAGAGAGGCCCCGGAGCAAACGGGTTCTTTTTCAACGCACCGGCGGCGTTCGTCGGTTGATAAATCACGAGTGTCATACGCGCCAGGTGTCGCGCGTCAACGCGAGACGAGCTCCTGTGCCCCCGTTTGTCTTCTCTCTTCCCCTCCTTCTTCGGCTCCTCTCCCGTTCCCGTAGATGCCGTCGACGTCTAACGCGAAATCCGCATTTACGTCCAACAAACAAATACAAATTACATGAGATCTCGCGAGAGGCATTCATGTTTTACGCCTCGACAGCCGCGCACTTCGCGCTCCTCTAGTGTCATGGGGTGGAGTGTAAAAAGAAGAGACGGAGTTCGCTCTATATGCGTCTTATACGTGCGCGTTTCCCGGCCGCTAGAGTTCAAGATAGCGACGTGGGAATACGAGAGAATAGCGTGAAACTGGCGCTCGATTCGAGCCTCGAGATCTGAGGATTTACATAAAACGCGTATTGTGCAAAAATAATATTTTATAGAGGAGACAAAAATTTCGCTCTAATGAGCTCCCTAAAATGCGCAATTTAGCTGGCAGCCCAGCCGCTCGCGTTTCAGACACTCGCGTCGGCTCGTCTCTTCTCGTCAAAGGGGCGCGTTGTGTGGGTCGTCGCGGGTGAGAAACAGGCTCGCACACGAGCGGCTACTCGCCGCATAAACAAAATTCACCCACGGACGACGCACGTGCGTTTGTCATATTTCAAAAAGCCCCGTCTCACTCGCCCCTCCGCCCCCTGCGGTCTGGTACACGCGTCCCGACTCGCGTATCCGACGTTAATTCCACGTCTCTCTCCTCTCTTCCGACTTTGATGCCGTTAGCATGTGCGCCCGAGTGTAAAAAATATCCGCGCGTAAAACAGAGCCAATGAGACGAGTTCGGCCGACATCCGCCGGCGGGTTCTGTTCGATCGCGAGCTCCACGACCGTAACCCGGCCAATTATCCACAACCCTTTCAAGGTTGATGTATATCAATCGTCGCGATCGTCACGCTCGTCTTGGGCGCGAAAGAAAAAACATATAGGAGGGTGGAATCTAGACGAACGTTAATAGAGACGGACCATCGATGCGTCGGGATGTGCCTACGCGAGGACGTAC
>NCVS01000221.1:566377-583933 GCA_003055095.1 Goniozus legneri
CATTTCGCGCGGCGCGTCGCGACTTCACACGGAATTTCGCGTCGACGTAGTCGGCCACGTAATCGGAGACGACGTGCGCGTCTGCGCCACGGATGCCGTCGTCGACGTAACCGGGCGTCTCTCGTCACTCGGCCGTCGGCTTTCAACGCGACGCCCGTCTCTCATCCGACGCGCCAGACGTCGTCGACCCCGCACTCTCTCGACCAATATGTCACCTCACGGAGCAGCCGAGCTCGTACCCGCCAACGATAACCAATCGTGACATGTCGATTTTCGCGCGGACTCGCGCCGCGTCCTGACACTTCTCGCGTGCCGTGCGCGAGAAAAACCCCCTGGAATTCGTGATTTCGCGCTCCATCGATGCGGATGCGAGAGAGCGCGTCGCACGTGGAGCGCGAGCTCTCCTTCTGGGAAGGATATGGGCCCTTTCGGAGGACGGGGAAAAAAATTCATCGAAAAAGGAAGGAAGGACAGAGAGAGAGAGAGAGAGAGAGAGAGAGAGAGAGAGGCGGTAAAAGCCGAGCGAGTATCAGGGACGACGCCACGTAATGGCGTATCATCAGGTCCCAATTTTAATAACACGCGAGCGGCGAGCGTGAGTCGCGACGATGAAACGCGCGCGTCTCGTCAGCGACGTGCATTGTCATTAAAGCGGGCTCCGTCGCGTTTTTCGGTCGAAATAATTAGCGGTCCCGAAAAAAGGGGGCCCGGCCCCCACCTTTTACCACCGCGCGATTTCCTTGACGTGTCCCACGTTCGGGTGTAACGTTAATGCTCGGGTTCGCCCGAGCCGGTCCACCCCTCGCCGCCGATATAATTTCTCTCGCTTCGCTTATACATATATATAATCCGTACCTGGTAACTCGCAGGGTATACGTCTTCGACACGCCAACGTATACATAGGAGCGACGTTGTAACGAGCTTGGGCGCCAGATAAGTAGAGAGCCCGTAGCAGCCGACTTTCGGAAATAAAATCGAAAATGAGGCCTCGTCCGGCCTACTCACGAACGGTCACTCCCTCTTCCTTCGTCTCATTCTCTTTTCATTTTCTTCCTTCGACTTTTTCCTCTCTTCGCTACGAACAACCGCGCAACGCGCTCTGACTTTACCCATCACCGCCGTTCCTCCGCTGCGACGAGATAGCGAAAGTTTTACGTTTGGTTCAAAAAGGGGTGGAATTTTAAACGGAAAACGAAAAGGGACCTAAGAGAGGAGAAAATAAGGCGCGTGTATCGGTTTCCCATCGGAACGCTGAGCGAAGGTGCGCATAAATAAAGATTGTCAATTCGCGGTATGGAAAACGATCCCGGTGGCTGTTGCGCGATGGTACCTTGGATTTCGTGGCGACGGGCTGTGCGAGGATCTTACCTGCCCGCGAAACCGGACGTCGTCGAGAGTTCCGAGTTACTCTCTCGTCCCTTCCCATTATCTCGACTCTCTCTCCCTCTCTCTCATCCTTCTCCGTTTTTTCCCCTCTCTCATTCTCGTTTTCGTGAAAATCTGTACACGAATCTGGCTTGGACATAAAAATGCAGGTCGTGCGCAGTCGCTGGTTGGCCGAGGCCAGTACTCGCATCCCGACATCGGTGTTTTATGGCCGACAGCTTTGTGTGTTCCGCAGTAGGCATTATTTTTCCTTCTAAACTCCGTTATACCTGGAACAATGGAGAGATTAAAACATAAAATATGATCCCGTGGGGGTATATGGCAGAGGGTGAAACGAGAAGCGAGAGAGAGAGAGGGAGAGCATCGTGTGGGATGGCGAATAGAACGAGAGGGAGATAGCTTGCAGCGGGTGTATAGAGCCTATGGTAAATTTGGCATTCCTGGCTCTTCCTTCTTGGTCACCGTTCGTTTTACCTCTCCTCTTTCACGGCCAACGATGAAACGCCAAATTTATTGATTTTTTGACCTGGACGCATCTCGAATTTTTAGCTCCGTACGGCGCTGTGAGAATAACTGAACGATAGCTTCCCATTACGTTATTTATCCGTCAGCTTCGTGCCTCGAAATCCAATTTGTGATCTGCATTCTAATTGAAGAACAGTATAGATTAAATAAAACGAGTTTGAAAATTCATTTCGAATTGACATGCGTCATTTCGCATTCACGTAAATTACGAACGAGTCATTTAATAAACGAGCAAGCTGTTATTAAGAAAACTGTTGTTGATCGAAGCTCGGATAAAGCCGTTCGGCACACGTGTGTATATACGTTGTGCAGCGTTAGTTTGCCCATCGGTTGACAAACTGCTACCTCATCCATCGTCTCAATTAAGTGGTTATTCGAGTCAATAGAATGTGGTATTTATTACCGAGCCCAAGCCGTTTAGATATGCCTTTATCGCTCCTCATTATCGAACGTTAGCAGCCTCGGTCCCTCATCGGAGCGCCGCCAGATGGCAAGTCACTCCTAATCGGGAATTGAAAATTCGATTAACACGAGTCCGAAATCTTCTCCTAACACACTTTCGTTTCGGGTATGCAAATAGCGTGTATACCGATGTAGAATCCATTCGATGGATTCGAATGAAATAAATTTCACCGGATTAAAAAAAAGATCAAATTGTCAGAGAGAAAATTCGGCGATATCCGTGATACAACAAATCGATGAATAAATAATAGACCCCGGACGAACTCTAAATATAGAAGTCGTATAGAGAGAAGATACATCGCGAGAAACCGGAAGTACTTTAAAAACGACCGATAATTATTTCCGGTCTTACGGAAAGGTCAAATCCGACGTGCGATCGATGAACTGTGACGTGAAAAAATTGAATCGATGGCCGGAAAATGCTGGGGCATACAAGGGGGGGAAATTTGAAGGAAAGAAAGACTCGGTGGGATGATAATAACAACGGCGGGCGGGATGGAGACGTAGGCAGAAATACGACGAAGCTGCTGGTGCAACGCGAGCTCGCAGACAACTCGGCAAGGGTCTCGTTGCCTCATGTTTAAATCAGCGATAACGAGAAGCCTCGGTGACATATGTCACTGTCGCTGTCAGCCGGCTACACAATCAATATAGTCACCCGTCCGCCCGTTTGTCCGTACCGCCCCGTTCGCCCGCCCGCCTTTCAACCTTCCACATGCATAGACCGTATTCCCATCCGATAATGTATTCGGTACGTGACTTCGTATTCGACAAATACAAGAGAGCCCGGGCATCGGGCACTACCGACTGTTCAACCTGTGCGCCAAAGGTATATCTTCGCTCCTCGCGCGAGCAACGAAGACGCTTAGAATCGACAAACTGCGCGCCGGGACGATCCGATTTCGATATATTTCTAGCAACGTGTCTATGCATCCGTCCGCAATATCGGATCACTAGTGCTCTGCGCGATTCGTCGACTCGCGTAGGTGATAAAGTTATTTTTCCAGAGCAAAAAGAATTCTTCGATTATAAACGTTCTCGAGATTGCTCTTCGCTGATGACAATAAAAAAAAAAGAGAAATATCGTCGCTCTATTTTCTCTTTGGAGAACGCAATTTATTCCGGCATCTTCCATTTTGTCCTGTTTACAATCTGTTATTTTATACGACAGACTGACGCGGCGAAGTAATACGATACGATCGATTTCGCGTTGCAAAATTTTCATGCTCTCCGGTATATAGGAGGATGGACTTTCCAGCAAATTATCCGTTAAATAAGCGCGAAGCTGATAGTCCTTCGTATATAGATGGCGAGGGAACGATCGGCTTAATTGACCTGCCAATAAGCCCGATCGGGACTGACGCTACATCGACTCGCTGTCGCGATATCGTTGATCAATCTTATTTAAAATATTAGAACGTTAAATCCGCGAAACCGTTCTGATCGAAAATACAATCTCGCATAGCTCGCAAGACTATAGACAGTCACCTATGATCCGCAGACGTGCTATTTCATTCTCATTATCAATACAGTCCAGACACGAAGTTGTAAATAAAAAATAAATCCAGACGAACGGACTCATCTCGCGCGCTAAATATAAAAACTTATATTCGCCCGCGCGGCGGGCAAAGAAATTCCTTCAGAATCGAGTATATCGTACACATTGCTTTGTAATTGCTGTCATTTGTCATTCGACTGGCGACCGTCGTGAAAAATGGCTTTGTATATTTTAATAAGAAAAAATGGAAAACACAAAAAAATCGTTCGGGCATTAGCGACTGAATGTAACCTTTGCTAATTACGTAAGATATATATATATATTTTTTTCGATTCTCATATAATATATATTTAAAAAGTTTGAATCCTTTTAAAAATGAAATAAAAAATTGTTATATAATTTAACGTCTAGAAATATTGAATGTCGCGTCAAGATTCGAAAATAACTAAATCACTAGCTGAATGATGCAATGCAGCGCGACGCACAATGAATAATGATATTTATAAAAGCGCGGATTTACGTTTACGCGTTCGACCGTTCGGAGTTATTAATCGTCGTAACTGCCGTACACGGTGTATCGGTAAGGAGGGAAAGAAGGGAAAAACCGATCCGCGTTTGACGTCTTCGTCTAATGGCCGAGTAAATCACGTTGTCGAATAAATATCCCTCGCGATCGCGCTATACGAGCAAAACGGTCAATACGGTGTTGCGCGTTTGATTTAAATCCGTCGATATACATATACGCGTTCATGTATATGCATACTCATAGGATAGGGGGAAAGAGGAATATACACGTACGGAACCCTCTTGTCATTTTCGAGCCGATGTTCGGTGTATAAGAAATAAGGGAAAAGAAGACCGGCGTATGATTTATTACCCGCCGCAAATTCTGTTTCTCCTCTCGTATATACGCGAGCGCCAACTGCGTTTGCGTTCATCCATCTTTTTCCCTTTCACGGCTCACCAAGCAATCCCCTGTGCCCTCCACTTCTCCTCGCTGCGTCCTTCTCGCTCGATCCCGCTCGCTCATCTCTTTCCCTTCTAGGCCACCCCTTTTATTCCGCGCCATCTCTCAAA
Source organism: Goniozus legneri (assembly GCA_003055095.1). Taxonomy (NCBI): domain Eukaryota; kingdom Metazoa; phylum Arthropoda; class Insecta; order Hymenoptera; family Bethylidae; genus Goniozus; species Goniozus legneri. The sequence goes on from NCVS01000221.1 coordinate 571,326, forward strand.
GTGACTGACTACCTCCTTTATTATCCGCTTGTCAGCATTTTACACTTTTATCCCGCGCTCTAGTATCTATTGTCCTCGGGCGAATTCGTGCGGCACGGTCACAATACGCATCTTGACGCTCGAGCGTCACGGTGGTCAACTATTGTCAAACGAAATTGTCACACGGCTATATACACGCTGACAACTCATACAGCCGTCAATTCGCCCCGTCATGGGGACATTCTACCCTCGCATTAGCCGCGATTCATACCAATCGATTTTGAATTAAAACTTAATATACGATTATACGTATTCGTATTTCGTTCCTTTCTTCCCGTACTCTCGCTCTCCATCCTATTCATAAATTTCGTCTCTTCGTATTCAATTAACGCTCTGAGATATTGAAAAGAGATCTTCTCTCCGTGTCTCGACGCTCACGCGAGCAATAAATTACGACGGTCGAAAAGGTATATAAATAACGCGGGACGCACTACCAGGTAGTAACGATTATAATCATTTACAGATGGCCTTTATCCGGATTAAAATCATCCTTGACATATGTAAATTCTGGATTGATGTCAATCGTTGAATTATGTCGGTATGGAGTACAGATCAAAAAGATCACAATTATTTTTTTTTTCTTCTCATTTCGATTGTATATCGCCAAGAGACGGCTTATCAAAGTTTGCAACTGAGAACTCGAGCTCTAAAGTTGGTCTGGTCGTTACAATCGAGCTTCCCAACGTACAGACAAAAAGTAAATAAAAATTATCCTTGGTTTTCTCGCTTTCGTCCATCCTGTCACTGGTAGATTCTTCAAGGTTTGTGTAACCAGTGTGCCCTAATCCGAGTTGACAATAGCCTGCAACATTATCACCTTGTCACAACAAATTGTGCGGAACATGACGTGCTGTGCTGTGTTTATAAAGGGGAACGACAGACCCCCTCTGTTCATTTCATCCCCTCCCCATCCTACCTTTTTCCTCTCTTCTTTCCCTTGCAACTATCCCTTAACGATTATTGGACTACCTATTCCTTTTACCTTGGCTAACCCGATGGTCACCTTTTTTCAAAGATTTGTCATGATACTTTCGAGAGCCATTTCGGGTATCCCTTAGAGACTTGGGTCATCATTCGAAACTTAAACAGAAAAATACCGGTATACCGTACAAAAACAGTAGATTGCTTCGTGAAACGGCAAGATTTACATTCGTTTGTCGTGTAACCATGACTTGTCGTTATGTTTAATGTATAATTTAGGAACGATATTGTTCGTATTGTATGAAGAATGACGACTATTATTTATAAAGCAATCGGGTCAAATGTTCGTACCGTAGTGCAACCTATATACACGTCAAATGTTCAGAGAATTCGTACAAATCGTAGTGACGATAAATTTTTCCAAAACGGCAAGAAGATAAATAAAAAATAAAAATACAGAAAGTCTCATTTTTCGAATTTCATTCGACGACCGTACAGTAGTGCAAAAAACGACCTATCGTATTGTTGCCACTATAGTGGCATCGAGAAGTGCTTATCGATTCGGCAACAGATACACGCTCGCAAAATTTATCGGCCGTCATTCGTTTTCAAAAATTTTTAGTTTCTCTCTTCCTCCCTGCACATACTTTTTCCTGTTTTTCTTCTATACTCTTTAACTTTCCGTCAATATTTGATCATTCGTACATATCCATGCGGATAAAAATATTGTTAGAAAATTTAATTACCAGCTTTTGAAAATGCATAATACGTATGTTATGTTGCTGAATTGTCCTTGTTTGTCCCGATCGAATGTTAATTGCAACTGAGTAGAATATCATTTCAACCATTTCTCGATTTGTACTTAACGATACAGGCAATATTCGTTATCGAAAATCGTTAAGTATCGTCGAAACTTGCATGAAAAAAGAAAGCATCGTTGAGTAAATGGGGTTTATAGTTTCTCTGAAAAACATCTTAGGGGGAGAGGAACATATCTTTCTTCGTCGATAACGAGCTCGATGACCGCGCAAAATCTTTTGGAGCGGTCGGTTCAATTTTTCGAATCCGTAGGCCAGCCTTTGTTGGTCGGTGGTCGAATAACGCGCTCGCAGCGAATCCAGGGAGCGAAGCCAGTCGGCGCGGATGAAAGGAGAAGTATATTAACCGTAAACTCATCCGTCAGCGTCAAAACGTCAAAGATTCCGAGCCGTCAAGGATATTAGCGGCGCCATAACTTTTCGGAGTGGAGCCTGCGGAAGCCGCTCCAGCGGTCTTTTATTTCTTCGGAGAATTATTGCGCGATATAGTGATTTTTATTCCCTCCTTTCTCGTCTCCCAGCACTCATCTCTAATATACTCTTTCGTTTCAACGACCGTCTCGACGTGGCGCCTCGTATTTTATTTCCGAGATACGAAATTGAATGAAAACGGGCGATGAAGAAAATTTCAACCCCGACGTACGACAAATGAAATATTTTTTTCGTCGAGTATCGATCTCTTCGATATCACCGTTCTCGCATTGTTATATGCGCGACTTTTAAATTTATCGCGAGTGTATCTCGCACGGGACGACCGACTCGTGTATATCGACGTAGGCGTCTGAAAGATGCGAAAATCAATCTTGGACATTCGGGTGATCGCGCTACATTAAAATGCGTTTTACGCGAATGGTGTAAAGAGAGGGTATCCACGACGGTGCACTGCGCGGATATGGCGCGAGTTATTGCGCGAGCTCGGCGCGGAAAACACGGACCGTACGTTACGACGGCTAATGACGTTGGAAAACGTTAATGAATTTAGCCTGTAAATTACGGCCATGCGGAGAGCGCCGCACGGAGCACTCGGATACACCGTATTGCTCGGTTGCATTCCGCGCGCGCAATGCCCACCGTGGCTAATTATTGTTTACCGCGGCGAGAGGGAGAGAGTGAGAGAGAGTTCTGCAAGGGGAGGTATATATCGTCATAATTCCACGTAATTAGCCTGTAACATAGTTACTTCATCGATCGCTTTATTCTCCTTTAAAAGGTCCCGCGCGCACTTAGCGGAATATAACGCGCGATCGTCTAACCGCGGAACCTCGCCGCGACAGTCGACTTTTTACTCGCCGCGGCGCGATTGCGGGGTATAACACGCGTGGATGAATCCGAGAAATTCTCGCAAGGATGTGGCGGTCTGCGGTAACGAAGAAAGCCGCGCGCATCGCCAGGGGCAATTGCGCCTGTCAGTCGTCATGTAAGGGACGATTATTTCCTCGAGATAATAACCGACGACGTGGAGATCTCGTGGTTGCGACGGGCTAATGAAAAATCCAGAGAGATAGGATGGGGGGATAGAGAGAGAAATCTTTGACGTACAAGTAAATCCGCCGTGGGATTGCGGCGAGGGAAAAACCTAAATGCCGGCCGAAGAGTGAATCTCCGAACGACCGAAAAACGGCAAATCGCTCCAACGTTCGACCAGCAAGCGCAGACGTTGCTTGCGTGGCGCTGAAACGGGAGGAGAAAAAGTGTACACGGCGGAAGGGCTCGCGTTTCATCGCGCGATGGAAGAATGGCCGCGCGAACCCACGCGGTTTGAGATTAGTAGCGAGGCGTTAAGTAGCGGTGAGTCAACGCGGTCTCCATTCTCTCCCTCTCTTTGTTGTATATATAGTGGAGCACGGGAGCGCGCGGAGAGCTCGGGCGATAATTAAAACGCTTTTACAAAACTGTAGGCAAACAGCGCTTAAGTGGCTGTCATTCGTTACCCCTGGCGTGGCAGTCGGTAAGTCGCTGAGCGAGCAATCAATCACCCGACATCCCTTCCGCGCTCGTTCGCTCACTCGCTCGGGCCATTACATTTCTATTTTGAAAGCTGCTTATTAAGCGGGGCCGGTCGGAGAGACAGACAGGTTTCACGGTATAAAATATCGGGTTGCCCGTGGTGGCAGGGACGGTTCCGTGTCGGACGGACGATGTGCCGGTATAGTTGTTGGGCTAGAGGGGAAGGGGACGTAGGTAGGGGTAGAAAGAGCGGGAGAATGAGAGAAAGACAGGACGGCTGTAAAAGCGGTGAAATATCAAAGCCGGGATGGGAGCTGTCATCGTCGGGCCAACATCATGGGTGGCGTGTTGAATTAGAATGCCTTCCCACACCCTACAAACCGAGGAAGAACGAAGGCGCGCGCGAGAGAGGGTGCGAGAAAGAGAGAAAGATAGAGCCGGGGCCGAACCCCACCGCAATTCTCCCACCATAATCCCACGGAGCGAACAGCTCGACGACGATGTCGGGTGGAGGGGAAACGCGTCGACCGTAGGACAGGTTACGGGACGACGTGACGCTCGCCGAACGGACCTTACCCGGGGTGGGGATGAACCTAGTCCGGTAGATGGCGCCTCGTTCGCACTTCTCTCCAAGCAGCGAACGGACGCACCCGACACGGCACTGTTCCTCTGGATTTCGAACCGTGCGCATCGTTTCGTTCGAGTAACACGCGTCGTTCGTTTTACGATCGATCATTCGCCTTTTGCTCTTCCATCGAGGTCGAGCTGGGACCTATTTGTTAGTGATTTTTCGTTTTGTGAGAAACCACCCTAAAAACCATATCGAGGATATTACGTGAAGAATTCGCTCAGTCGTTCAAGACCCTGGGTCTCTTCTCGTCTCTATTGCTTATTGGATTTATAATTTTGAATCAAGCAAGTTCATCGTGCTCAAATTATTGTGTGATTTAGTGAAGTGGATGATATAGTGACAAATGGTGGTACTAGAGGATAACGGTATGCTGACATCCGGACATAATCAGTATTTGCAGCCGGATTATCTTTCTCCGCTTCCAACAACGGTTAGTAACTAATTTCATTTTGATTTCTCATATCCGCACTCGATTTACGAATTCACGATTACAATTACGATAAGGCTCGTTCGATAAATCGAAAGTAGAACTTTTTGGAAAATGCACAATTTTTATTTGTTTGTTCGTATATTTGTTAAATAGAAAAAATAAAAGTCTCGGATATAATATATTTTGGTATCTGAGTCCATATTTCTGCTGGAAATTTCATTCAGAGCATGGTTACGATAGCTTTCACCGTCCGTCGGCAAGAGGCCGTCTCGCAAGTCAAACTTTCATTTAAATTTCGTTGCGTTGAAGAGTTATCGTTCGAATAGTCCTCGAAATTGTTATTCATTCGATCGCATGTCGAGTGTGAACAAGATGAAAATGTAATAAAATGATTTTCGACTCGTTAAACTAAAACTATAACTGTTTTCCCTTTGCAGTTGGATGCGAAGAAGAGTCCACTGGCTTTGTTGGCGCAAACATGCAGTCAAATTGGCGCAGACACGCCAGCGAAACCACTTATATCTCCGTTGGACAAGTCATCGAAGAATTTGAACGTCGGATCGAACGCTAAATCGCCACCGATGAGCGGAAAGAACGAGCGCAGTACGCGCAACAGCCCGTCCGACGGCAAGTCTCTCGCGTTCAAACCTTACGAGACCAATGTGATCACAAAGAAATCTTCGGACGACGGCAGGCCCGCGTCGAAAGCGAGCAGTGTTCACAGTGTTAGTGGCCCCGATAGTGTTACAAGTGCCAGTGATAACCACACTGAGAAAAAATCATCGAATGGTACACGTACACCACTCGGACGTAAATCCGCATCACCTAGTGCCAATAACGGAAGTAATTCGACCGTTGGTTCGTCCAGTGCCACACCGTCGTCCAACGATCGCAAAACGCCAGCCGATCGTACCGACAAAACCGATTCGCCGAGAAATGGAAACAGCGGGGCGAGTCCGATAATCAGGTCTGGAATGGAGATACTGTCGGGTGCGCACGCCAAAGACTCTTCGCTCTACAAACCCCCTGGTCTCGGCGGATTCAACCCTCTCTGCTGTCCACCCGGTCTTGCCGAGAATCCAGCATTCAGGCCGCCTTTCGCCGGAGCGTCACCTTTCTCTCATCATCACGCGACCGCCGCCGCAGCGCTCATGGGCTATCCGTCGGGTTCACCGTCGGCAGCGGCCGTCGCAGCGGCTGTGGCCAGCAATCCCTACCTCACTTACGCTCGGGTCAAGACCCCCGCTGGTGGCGAAGCGTTAATGCCCGTTTGCAAGGATCCCTACTGCACCGGATGTCAATACAATATGCACAATGCGCAAATGATGATGGGAGCGAACGCGCCCTGTCCCAGTGGCTGCACGCAGTGCGACCATCAGAAGTACGGACTGGCGATGGCTCTGTCCTCACTGGGACCGATGCCACCGCCTTCGCTGTCGTCCTATCCGTCCCCGTTGTCGGCCGCGGCTGCCGGAGCAGCTGGTGCAGCGGCCGCTGCCGCCGCCGCCGGAGGAAGGCCTTACGTTTGCAATTGGATCGCCAGCGATACCTATTGCGGCAAGAGATTCACCACTTCCGAGGAGTTGCTCCAACATTTGCGCACGCACACTAGCTTGGCTAGCGGCGACCACGCCGCCGCCTCTGCCGCTCTGCTCTCTAATCCTCATCCGCATCCGTTGCTCTCGCCGTCGGCGGCGCTTCATCGGGCAAGTGCAGGCACTTACCCCGCTCCGTCACTCAGTCCGCTCAGTGCCAGATATCATCCGTACGGAAAGCCACCAACGGGACCGTTACCCGCGTCCCTGGCGGCTTCTCCATACAGCGCTTTCAACGCTCTTAGTCCTTACTACTCGCCTTACGCAATCTACGGCCAGAGAATTGGAGCAGCGGTTCATCCTTAAGAGTTACCAGGACACTGGCCGAATCCGAAGTAATCTCCCTTCAAGAGTGTTCACAAGTGAGAAAACGCGAAGGACTTAATTGTGTAAATAGCGTCCGTGTAAATAGTACAAAGTAATTTAAAAATGGCAAAATTATAAATCTATATAAATATATATATATATTATATATAAATAGTTATATGTGTAAATTAAAAAATTCTCGACTATTCGCTGCTACGCCGTGAAAATTGTTTCTTCATGATACTTGCATTATGAAAAAAAAATGTTTCTTATTGTTCTGATAAGAAAAATTAATATTAAATATTCGATGTATGTAGGAGAAGTATGTATACCAACGGTTGAAAATTGTTTTCCGTTTAACATCAACCGAGGAAACAAAGATATTTCAATTGATGTACCATCGAGCCGCGATTATCGTGGAGTTAAAGTGGACACAATTATCGTATATTCCCATTGTATCGGACTCTTAAAATAATAAAATTAATTTTTCATTTGTTACGATATTCGAATTGTTTGCTGTTGGTTATTTCAACGCACCATATTTAATACGACGGATTCGAATGTTATTGTTTTTCTTTTGTTTTTATACCAAGAGCAAGAATGAGCCAAGCTCGATTTTTTTTCTCTTTTTAAAAAATGCTCTCATAGTAATACGTTCGATAAGCACACGAGCCTTTAGGTGCGGAAGCGTGCGTATTCTATGTCCACAATATAACTGTGATATTACGCTACTTTTCTCAAAGGGAAAGTTACACAATCGGTGGAGTTATCGCAATGCTCGTATCCTGCCCTTCTTCTTTGTCGCGCGAGAAACTATGTTTATGCGACATCTAGTGGCAAAAATGAGAATCGAAAAAAGTTTCGCAACACTTACAAACGCTTTGTACCATTTTCAACCAAATATGTTTCAACTCCGACGCACAATGTTAATTTGATTTTCTATCTTTCTCTTTCGCTCTTTCCCTCTCGGAATCCAACCGACGTTAATTTCATGCGTAATTTCGGAACAATTAACGCGACATTAAACTCCAGTTTTGTAAGTTTCATTTTCGGCGATATGACTCCGGTTGAAGTTTGGCGACCTCCGGCAGTACTCAAACACATCTACTGTGACTGCGGTGGAGGGATTAGCAAACATTGCTAAACTTCTCCTACATTCAAAGTATTTCAACCATTCGCGATGACGTTGCGAGAATAACGCACGATCGCGTTGCACCGCTAAAGAGAAAGAAAGAATAAGGAATAGAAGCGGAGGAGTGAGAACGAAGCGAGCGTATAATAGAATGAAAATTAACGAGCGTATCATGAAAGGCTTGCCGACAATTTATCGATGTCAAATTCGGTGTTTAAACAAAATCTTAGACAGTCTTGAGTATTCTTCGAGCGCGTCGTGATTTAAAATCTATGCGCTGCCAACATCGAACGTTATTGGCTATCGCCAAGAATATGATATCTTGTGAAATCATATAGTGTACGATACACACATGCACTGTAAATACTTGTTGTAAATATCGTTGAGTTTCCATACCGCTTTAATAAAAACATGTTTGTAGAATCACACAACTTGAGTTGTTAATTATAATTTATACCACCGATCCGCTCTCGCAATACCCTCATTACACAAATAGCATTGATATAAACGCCTGCATTATACAAATTCTCGAGCCGTTGATTTTTCTCTCGGATCCGGTAGACCGTTTAACGTATAAATAATTAACGCAACCTCGCATCTACGGGATTGGATATATGTATTACGCACTCGCCGCAAATTAACCTCAATTAGATGGCAAAATTTATCCCGTCAATTTCTCGACAATTATTCAACACGATAGCGTGCCATCGCACGGTTGATACGGTGATATACAGTTGCCATTTACCGAAATTACTTATTAACTCAATCGACACACCGTGCGCTAATACGATTTCACCTCGGTAGACATTTCCCCTCCATTTGTGAAATAACATTTCTCACCCTCGCGCGCCTCAAAGGTGGGGGAGGGGGGGGGGCGATATCGCGTTTAGTCGTTTTCCACCCGCGTAACTGCATAGCGAACTTTCATAACTCCTTTCATCTTCGCTCGTGCTCTTGAGCAACGTCGGCCAGTAAAGGTTAACGCGGCAGTTTGCGTGTAATGGAATGGATGTCTCGCCCAGTGCGAAAGCGTATAAAGGAGGGAGGATGGGGAAAGGGGGTAAGAGGAAAATGAGGGGTGAAAGTAAGACGAACGTCGACAAGGACGACGATAAGGGCGCACGAGTGTGTGTGTGTGTGTGTGTGTGTGTGTGTGTGTGTGTGTGTGTGTGTGTGTGTATACGATACGATACGCGTACGTTTGTATGTGTGTGCTCGTCTAGGGGAGAGCAAAAAGATTCCTCGACTGGCTGTGTGCAGCGGTGAGTCCTCCGATCTGCTCCCTGGCCTCGGGCCTCGGGCGCGGTGAAGGGAAAAAGCGAGTGAGTAAATTTATTTCTTTCATTACGAACGGAGCGGGTCATGAGTTCTCGGATATCAGCGCTGCAAGGCGGGGCGCATAAATCTGCAGCCTAGGAGTCGTGAGGGTTGGGGAGAGGGGAGTGAGATGGCACGGCGGGGGTGGTTCGAGGCACCGAGAGACGAAAAAGGGACTCGGCTCTCGCAACCGTTCCGCAGCTGCTTTACCCTCGGCCGATTTTCCATCGGGCGCTTACGCGGCGCTGCGATAGCGCCGACGGGCGGTGGCAGCCGACGGCTCAGCTGGCTCAGTCGAGTGAAATATTCGGTGATTTTACGTGAGGATGAATGGCCCGGCCATATTTCGTCCTGTCTCGCCTACTCTCTCTCTCTCTCTCTCTCTCTCTCTCTCTCTCTCTCTTTCATCTCTTCCTCTCTCTCTTCCTGCTGGCTGCCTACGTCGAGCTCGTTCCTCCAAGCTCAGATTGGAATCCGTGTTATTTCGGGGCCATTATGCGCATCGCTGAATCTCAATTAGTAACTTGTCGGGCTTAACTGGAGCGCGTTCACACGCGCGGCCATCGAAAGATTTGCGAATCACGGGGCGGCGATTCGGAGCGCCGAGCGACGTCTCGATTCGGGAGGGCCGACGCGGCTCGCGAGCGTGATCTTCGAGCGTTAAGCGGGCCGCTACTATTTTAACGTCGAGCGTCGCGCTATTTCACGTTAACGACGAGATCTCGGTATTAGTTCTCTAGGAGTAACGAGATTTCCCGTCCCAAAGGCGGAACGCCCGTTTTATAATAGAATGCGATAAATTCGAAACGGTCCATTTGAAAGATTAAGCGAGCCTCGAATAGTAACAGATGGTTTGAAGGTTGCTTTGAATTACTCGACGAGCATTTTGAGACGCCATAAAGATAAGTTAATGCGATTCCCTCCTTTGAAAAGGGGAAGTTTATCTCATCTCCGTGGGTACCCATAAAAGAATTTGAATCACGAGTAAACAGCGTCGAACGTGCGTATATATACGACTGTATTATGTTTACGGGTGTATGCGGTATAGCCGTATTTTCGGCTTATGGTTTTCTGGTACCAACGTAAAATGTAAATAAATTTGGTATAAAATCCTATCGGTGATATATACGGCCGCGTAAGTTATAACCGGCCCATCGTTATAAATTGCGCCTGGTGGCATAAATCCGCGATAGTACTTGAGTTTGCGCTTTTCTAGCTCAAAGCGGCATTCCCGCTAATCGTCGGATAACAATGATCAAATTATTGGCAACGCGCTCTCGCGGCGTACAACCGCCGGCCCATAAATCTCCCACGGATAACAAAATTTGCCTGCTTCTCGTATTTACGTAGACGCTATACAATTCGATTAACGGTTCGATTGATAGTTATCATTGCAACAATAGAAGGCATTTACTCGCCAATACGAGTTAACGACCTATAACTGGTGCGAATCGCGCGCGCGTTATCAAAACGGTTTATTATTATGGCAATTTCGTTGAGTCCCATTTACAATGAGCCCCGACCGCCCTCATTAGACGTGCGAAATGCAAAATGTCGCTCTCTCGGCACGGTTTATTTGCCGCGCAATTTATCACTTTGGCTCGGTGCGCGCGAGAAGGGGGCGAGGAGCCGCGCGGAGCGAGCGAGAGACGCTCTTACGCGAGATCGGAGAAGGAGAGGAGACCGTTAAAGTGGTGGCGTTAATGCCAAAAGGTCCGACCGAGCGCGTAAATCTACTTTCGGATATTTTCCGAAAAGCCGCTGTCGCTCGTGTTTTGCACCGACGCGACACACCCTGAGTGATCCCTCGCCAAGTGGACCTCTTTGTCAGTTAGACGCGTCGCGATTAACGCCCCCACCCCCGCCGCACCGACACAGGCACCGAGCGACGCTCGTTGCCCGTCCCGTTAGTTTTTTTCGCGATACGCATCCAACGAGAATTCGAACGCCCGAACGAGTCCCTCCGTGTACAAAAATAAAATACCGAAGAAAGGAGGGAAAAAAAGGAGCCCGAGCGCGAACGTAACGGTGGAAAACGATCCCGGCACGCAGTTTATTATCATTAACAGATGGATGGGGCGAGAGAGAGCGCGGGACGAGTCCCCGGTACTCGGAGCTACTTAGCCAACTTTCGCGGTAACTGCTCCACCTTGCTGTAATCCGATTCGACCCCAATTTGTTTCTCAATAAACGCCAAGTGGAAACAAATGGAGTGCGCATAACCGCTCGTGGAAATACCGGGGAGAGCGAGATATGGGTCCATTCGGAATTACTCCCGTTGTGCGCGCGGAAGATCGGTGAAATCGAGACGCGACGCGACCCTGTCGGCGCTCTCGCCAAATTGATTCATTATACACGCGCCGTGTCGTATCGAGCCTCCGATCTTGACGATCCTCGTCGCTTTTTTTTCCTCTTAGCGAAGCCGTTCGCTGGGGCAACGGGACGCGCGCGCAATTAGCGCACTGGTACTCTGCCATGTTTGTACACGATAGCTCTCTCGACGCTAACTTTCTTGCCGGCACTGCCAAGTAAAAGTTTCCTACGCCGCGAAGCGTCCGGATTATTTCCTATTATGCGATTTCCGGTTACCGTTCGAGCACCGAGACTCGTTACGTCCGCCCGATACGCGTTTATTTTCCGTTTCGCGGCGAGTTCGGTTCGAAAACTGGCGAAGTCGGTGCACTCGGCAATTTTTGCCGGCGCTCGTCATCGCGCGTACGCCGTCGAGCCCTCGAGCGCGTAGGAGGGCTCTTTGAAATCGTCTAATTCAATTTGGGACGACAGCCGTCGGACGCGGTATTGGCATTTCGCGAGTGGGAATTACGCGCGCTCGCGAGATACAGAGTCCGACTTTCGTTAGTTATATCCCGGGGGCGATGTGGGCGACGGTTATCGGGATTTTATCGAGTTTCGCGGCGGAGTGGGGGAGGGGAGGGCGAAACGACGCGGAACGGACGAGCCAGTGCGCGTTCGGTGACGTCTCCCCCGCGGAGTGCCGGAGGAGGCGGTGATCCCTTTGTCGGACGTGTCACGATTAGTGCGTCCCTCAGCGTCGACGTCTATCACCCATCCGGGCGCCTCTCTCTCTCTCTCTCTCTCTCTCTTTTTCTCTGTCTTACGAGTCAGCGCGGACAATTTAGCACATCAATAACAGGCCGCAGATAAAAGCGACCCATACATCGCGGCTTGACGTATCGTTTGTAATAAAACACAAAGGGGGTCTAGCCGCCAGCGGCATCTGTGTGCCGCGTTGCGCAGCCGTTTCGTTACTTGCTACGTATATATCGCACGGCGTTCGTTCATTCTTGCTGTTATTAACAGGCCGTACATCGTGGATGTTTTCTACCTACCCATCTCTCTCCCGTTGAGTCATACATCACCGCTGAATGCGCGACAGCAAAGAGCAACTATAATTCATGTATAAGCTACAACCGAAGCCCTCCTCTTTCCCTTTTCGCCATCGCTCAACCCC
>NCVS01000221.1:585662-608477 GCA_003055095.1 Goniozus legneri
CTCCGCGAACCTTCTTGGACATTGACTTCCTCCTTAGGCATTCCCGTCGCGCGCTCGCGATCGATTCTGCCCATCTCGCTATTCAAACAACGTTTGTTAGAGGTTATTTTCATTTAATTAATCAATCAAAACGCGAATGAGAGATTATATTGAGTTTCATCGAACAAATTCCGCGAGAAGAATGCTCGGCCGTGCAGCGGAATAACTAATTGCCGGGGTCAACGGATGTTGAGAATTTACATAATACGACAGCGGTCGCGGTGTAACGATCCGGCGCGAGCTGTGCGCCTCGTGTATCCCGCGCCTCCTTCCCCGCTCCGTATCGCTCGCCCCGAATGCAGCCGATACGCGCGGGAACCGCGCCGATAATGTCGCCTCGACTCGTATATTGCTGTTTTTTCACCTCCGGCTCGCCTCCTCGCGTGCCACTCTCTCGCAATGCGAGAAGAATCTCCCTCCCCGCCTCCTTTTCTCGCCCATTGTTCGACACCGTTCGTTCTCTCTTTTTTCACTCCTCTTCGCAATACCATCGTAATTTGAATATCGAACGTCCCACGTGACTAATCGACGTCGTACGTCAAGGAGTTTCATTAAATAGTCAATTAAGGAGGAGACCGATCGCGACAATTTGTCCCTTCTCCCCTAGTAGAAATGAAATCGAGTTTTTAGCCAGTAACTGGCTAGTTTTACTAGATATCAGCAAAAACATGGCGACTTTGAATAAAGCTGACAGCTTTCAGGTTATCAAAATTGTGATTGTGTTATTATAATTGTGATAATTGTAATTGTGATTATGTTACTGGATATGCTTACTGCCTAGTTACTAGATTTGATTGCTGGCCAGTTTCTAGACTCAATTAAGTAAAACTTGATTCATTTCTACTATAGGGTCGTCTTTTCGTTTCTCCGATCGAACTCCTTTGTTCGGTTCGCTGTAACTAGATTCTCGCCGCGCGTCATTTCCGTAATAAGGTGTATGTAACGTTTTTTTGGGTACACCGCAAGACGTTTACCTCAACGATCCCGAACCCGATCGCGCTGAATTATCGAATCGAGCACGAAGAAGCGCGCTGGTTATCTCTCAATCTGTACCGCTCGAGTACAAAGGAGCCGACGAGAGTAATTGTGATCGGTGTAACGCAGCCGAGAGCTAGCTCGGGGATCTCACGCACACGCGAGGAGCGCGCTACATCGCGAATATCACGTGCCCGCGTTCCGGCTCTCCTCCTATTCCGTCCGCGATACGGTAGACAACGGCCGTCCATTAATGACGATTAATGATTTCGGGGGGAAGATCGATCGGGGGGAGGGCAAATTCTCTACTCGTTCTTCGCTAAATATAACCAAAGTGTATGTATATTTATGGCGTGTGCGCGCGCGAGGAAACTCGAGTCTGAGCGGCGCACGGCGGCGTCAGTCACGTTGATTAATGACACCGGTCCGTATAGGTGCGGCTCTCGCTTCGGTATACCACGCGCATTCGTAAAATCGAGAGACTTTCGCAACGCACGGCCCGCCGTGACTCCGGCTATGCAACGTACGTGCGAGGAAAATGTAACCGAGCGATAGTCGCGCGAGCGCGCAGCTCAATGCTCGAATACGTATCTTGTTTATTTCCCTTTTTCTCGATTTTATCGAACATCGGGCGCGAAGTTTTACGTGTTAGTCGATTTTTGCCGTCGAATCTTTTTTCTTCGCTCTCCTCCTATCTTTCGACACGACGGCGCAGTCGAGCGAATTCATTCGTCGCATAAATCCCGCGAGTCGTGTTTCAAAATCGAGAACCGTTTGACGCGATGTATGGCCGCGGTTACGTGCCGTATTACAGACACCTTATTTATCCCCGCGGAGAAAAGAGGATATTGCGAAACGCACTAAAATAATTAAATTTATCGCGTACGCGTATCCGAGCTACGACGGACCCGCATAACGAGTCGAGCAACCGTGAATTAGCGGCGCGTTAAGTGCGCTCGCAAACATCATCGGAATATAACGTTAAAAGTCGGTACATCAGCGTCGTTTAGATAACCGACTTTATTACCGTCCGGGATTTTATGTATTCTTATTACTCACTCCCGGACGGGAAGCGCTGGAAAGACGGCAGGAAAGAGGTATATATATAGAGAGAAAGGCAAATTGCGTCAGTTGTAACGGGCCGTCGAGTAGTAAATCACGCTCGAATCGTCCGGCTCCGCGAGGAAAATGCCTAATGACAGTCGTCCTTTTCTCTATCGACGATAATCGGCGGTTTTGTCAGTTACGACGAGGGGTAAATTTGTCGTATTCCGCCGGTGGCTGTACAAAAGCGTCGAGGGAGGAAGAGCGAGGGAAAGAGAGCGAGCGAGAGAGAGAGGGATTGTCGGTGTAATTTCCAAGTAAAATGTAAACGAGACAGTGGGGTGTTGGAGCGGAGGGTGAAGACTCCGGATAGAGTCTGCGGGAGGAAGAAGAAGGAGCGCTCGAGCGAACGCGCAATGGGGGAATCGCAGGAAGTCGACAACGCCGCACGGATAGGACATTGATGAGGAAACTTGGGTTGGTTATGGCTCCGGCTGGTGATAAGGAGTCAGGGAGTTTCTTAAGTAACGGCTATACCGTCTCGCTATACCGAGGGGTTAAACCCCACGGCTATCTCGCGGCCCCGTTATTCCACTGTCCCCGTATACGTATATCCGCCATAATAGGGCCCCAGATATACTTACCGGCTCCTCCTTATCTCGTCGTTTTACAATCTAAACGCAACGGAAAATCGCCCTGGATCGGCCGGCCCCGTCTTAATGAACTGACTTCCTCGCGGAACCCTCTTCCGTCGTTCTCGACGAAAACCTCGCGAGCATTCGCCCCGAGCTCGTCCTCCCATTCTGCGCCCGACGTATTCAAAGCCGGACGTGCTTCACGACGCCTCCTAGCGAAAGAATAGCTCGCGAGATAGGGTGAGATGTCCTCTCTTTGGTTCCATCATCGATAACGGGGAGGGGCGGCTTTCGAGAGGGCGAAGACCCTGGAAATTTTTATTTATTTACAAGCCCTTGTGTGTTCGTAACGAATCGGGATCGTATTCGTAATTTTACACGCGTTAACGACCGAGCGATGAAAGGATTCAGTGCCGTACTAAATCACTCTGTATCTAACGCGATTTCGTTTCTGTTAAATCGTCGGTAAGGGACAGGTCGAATTTATATCAATGGAGCGACGAATGTTTCCGAGAAGCGGCTCGGCCGATAGCGACAGAGGGGACTGTCGGCGCGCGAGATTATTGGCCCCTATAAAGGCACTGGCGCGCGATCGGTTCTCTTTTCTCTCTCTCTCTCTCTCTCTCTTTCGAGGACCAGCACGATCGGTTTCCGGTCCCTCTCTCGCAGCTCGTTCCCCGAAATCGTCGGCGTCGACACAATCGAATCCCTTCATGCTTCTTCGCGCGTGTGTATGTACACTCGGAGACACTTTGGGGATCCTGATTTTCGTATCGTCCGGACCCCACCTACTTTGTCGCGCCGTTCGTTATATCGTTTCGTGGCTCTATTACCTTGGCTTATGCAATCCCGGCGCTTGACACTAATGAAATAATGTGTTCGGCGGGGGAGTACAAAAGAGCTGCCCGCGCGCGCGATTCTTGTAAACGCCAGCTTCGGTGACACGTGAGCGTGGGCGCGCAGATCGGATCGTTCGCGTGTATAGCAGTCGATTAAAGCGCGTATCCCGGGCGCGAAATGAACGTTTTTCGTGTTATTCCGAATCGATTATTCCCGGCTACGGGAGCGAGCCGTAATCGAAAATGTAAAATGCAATCACGGTAGTCCGATTCGCGAGAGCGTCCGGCGCAATTTCGAGATACACGATCGCCCCCGACGTTGTTTATCCCAACTGATTCTCGTTCATTTTTCACGAGACCTTTTTACGACCCAGCACGAAATATAAATGATTCGAATTTACAATCCAGATTATTAGTCAATTTAATAATGTTCGCCGACGATTAATTTTCGGCCGATAAAGGCGAAAAAAGATTAAGCGAAAAAGCGCCGGGAAAATGCTGAAATATTGGGGCCAGATTAAACGGATATTAAAATAAATTTGAATAAACAAGATATCGCCCTCTGCGACCATTTAACAACAGAACGAGAAAGAGAGAGATGGAACGCGAGGATGAGAGGGAGAAACTGAGAGCTCCAATTTTATCGAGTCCGGTTGTGCGTAAATATCCGAAATCCGTATAAATTTGGATTTGCCAGGTGCGACACATTCCACATTATCGCCGAAACGATCCGGCAGGGTAGAATTTAGTGAATCGTTTGCGCGATATTGCGTGCGCGATATTCGACGTGAATATAAGGTACGAAATATCGCTCGAACGCCCTCGGTACGTGGGACTGCATGCGCGTAAATACATACAATCGCGCAGCATTTATATATTCCTCAAGCGGCAAAAGCGGAGAAAGTCGGTAAATTATTGGCGCTATTAACCGAACATAACAAGCGCGTAATTGAGGCGTCGATGATGCGAAACGCCGACACCCATATAGCGAGAAGGTAACTACACGCTCGTGAGTATGGGCCCTCTCACGATCGTAAACAAATCGATTTTTCCCGTTAAGCGCTTTATTAACGACGATCGACTTACGTAATACCGACTTTAGCGGCGTTTCCGCGTTGTCTAGATGCGCCATTAGCCTGCGCAATCGATTTCGCATTGCTGGCGTGTACAAATACATATATTGTGTAGGATTTTACACGAATCGTCGGAATTCCATGTTTCTTTCTCCCGCCGATTTAACGAGAACCCATACGGGGAGAAAATTTTCGCATCGATACACTTCCCGGAATCCTTCGAGATCTCGACGAGACGTGGGTCGCGAGGAGGGAGAGATCGGTCCTGGATACAGCGAACGGAACGAGTCGAGTGGGGTATCTATATGGTAGCTTCGTATCGCGCGACGACGTACCGCTAACCATAAAAATAATAGGGCCTCCAGTGAAATAAATTGAGTTATTAACGTGACAGTATCACAATAAATTATGATGAAGCGGCGGCCAGAGAGGAACGGTCAGATGCGGTTGCGAAAGGTCGGACGGGCTAACAGCGGTTGATTGCCGGTCGCTCGTTTGTCTCCATGTAGCCTGACAGGAACTGTCCTGCCGGAGTAACGTCAGCGAGCCCTGCCTGATTCGTCTTTCCCTTCCTTTCGTCTCCTTCGTCGTTCCAGGGCCGTGCCCTTCTCGTCCTTGTCCTCTCGCGACCGCTCCCTAATTACGACCGTACACGATCTCGCTCCTCTAATAGTCCAACTGTTAACCCTTAGAGGGCCGGCATCGCCACTATAGTAGCTCGTAATAATGTGTATGCATTCGTGAATAAATGCACTTTTAAAATTCGTTCTGTTTTTCATATCGATGGTATTACCCGTATAATTATGACCAATAGAACCCTAATAGGACCCTTTTTCATCACATCGAAAAAAACGACGAACTCGTTACATTTGTTCGGTACGTGAATTAGCATTGTGTATTATTCCGTGTTTTGAAATTTACCATACGAAGGAAATCATACCATGAAATAAATAGGGATTTGAGTCTAAAAAAAACATAAAACATATAAAAAATACAGAAAAAAATTTTTCTTGTTGAACGTTCCGTGCCGGGCCGGCATAGCCACTAAAGTGGCTTTGAAATTATATAGGCTGTATATAATGTCCATTTATCATGTATTTGTGATTTTTCAGTATGTGAATATGTACCTCCAGAAAAAAATGTCGGCCCCCGAAAGGTTAAAGCAGTGCGATCGTCTCTTCTCGTCTCTATAAAAATGCTTTTTCGAAGAATATATTGTAACGTAACATGGTGCCATGCGCGAGACTTCAAGTTTGTATTTTGGACAATTTACCGATTTCTGTATATGGCACCATCTCGCGGTTAGTTCCATTTATGAGTTAGTTCCATGATCGGCGGATCGACGCGAAATTGTAATCGATCTTTTGTGTGTCGATTATATCGATTAGTCGTCTCCAAGGGATTGTCTTGGCACAAATATTTAGAACAAAAGCTAGTCTAGTCTGAGATCTCAGAGCGAGCAGTCGTGCATACGATTAAATAAACATTTATATTTCCATAAATAAATAGTTTAAGTAATTTCACGCGCACGAACGAGTATTTTAATACTCTCGTGACGAAGCGAATCCTGAACGAAGACCTTTACATCACAATATCGGTCGTTCGTGGCACAGGGCACCGACCGATGAGAGTCCGTCCCTGCGCATCGCTTTCGTCCTCGTTCCCGGCTATCTCATCGAACGACGGCCCGACCGCCCGACTGCCGTGGAAACTGGCTGCCGAGGCACGGAGAGTTCGCTCGTACGAGCGGCTAGTAGGGGGAGAGTTACTCGATGGTGTTCGTAATTAGCCCTGTCCATAGATTGAAACAAATGGCGCTCGCGGCGTGGAGAACGGCGCGCCGCGAGCTCTCGGCATCGTGCGTGCGAACGCGGATGCTGGGCGCGTATTATATCGCCGCGCAGCACACACCGTATAAGCAATTGCGCCTCTTCCGCGGAAATCCCGCGCGCGAAACTGCGCTTCGGGTTCGACGTTATGGAGAATAACAATAATCGTTCCTGGCGCAACGGTCGGAGGTCGAATGCTAGATCGATATTCAACGATATACCGTATCGAATTAGAAACTCGGTCGGAGCGATCTATTAAGATTCATTGATCAATCTACCGTAGCTTTTTGCGCCTCGTTGATTAAACATTCATCATCGTTAGGCGGGCGTTAACGTCGAAGTTGACATCCATCTCAATCCTCCCGCTAACGTCCGGGCTTAATTGACGCTCTATATACGCCAGGGTATACGACGTGCTCCGCTCGTTCGAGCGGAAAACGCGAATATAGCGTAGCGACGCTCTCGTGAGGCGAAAGGAAATCGACATTTTCGCTCGGTGTATTGTATTATAACGCGCTTAACCAGTCAACGGCGGTCAAACGCGAGCGATGATTTTACCTTGTCGCGAGTGGCCCGCCGATGTTACGAGCGATCGATAGATTAATTCGATGGAGCATCTCGGTGGTCTTGTACGCGGGGAGCGCGTCCTCGGATGCTGGAGATGGCTCTGTCACTTTACGTCCTCCGTCTGGATATCCACTCTCTCCCTGTTCCCTCGGAACTATCCTCGGTCGAATCGCTCCGAGTGGCTGTACGGCATGGTCGAGCCATTAATTACCTTTATTGAGCTTCCGCGTCGTTGAGGTTTCGGTCGAGCCTCGTCGATCCTCCCTATCGCTGCCAATCAATCTCCGAGCGAGCGGCGAACCGGGCCTCGTCGAACGTCGCGAGGAAATCAGCCAATCTTCCGTGGGACAATGGGCCGGCATGACTCGGTTCGTGTCTCGTCCGTTTCGCCTTGAGAGAACAGAGACCGGGAGAGGATACCCATTCGCGGGGATACATCAATGACTCTCGCTCTTTTCCTTGCTTCTCGTTTCTCGGACCCACCTGCTTTCGCGAAACCTCCCTCCCTCTCGTTCGTTTTTCCTCTTTTGCGCGCGGCGCAACGAACGAAATTCTCCCCGAACACCCAAGTCGCGATTTTACCGAAAGCAACGACGCGCAACAAAGGAGGCCGGCTGCGCCCGTGCAACTTCCGACTCCCTTTTATTTCGTTAATCGAGGCGTTAAAAGACCTCTCCGCCCGACTCTCGCGTGTAATTCTCGTGAATTCTCGTTCCGCCTCGCTTGGGATTCATTCTCGCTTTGGAAATGAAGAGGAAGAAACGAAAAATCAAACTATTTTGACAAAAACACTCTTATTCGTAAAAATATTCCTACTTTTAGGATTATCGCGTCGCGTTGATCGGAGGATAGTCGTTTTCCACCGCGGTTAGTTTTGTTCGATAACGGAGAACGGGATGTATCTGAAGTTTCCATCGTTTGAGTCCAACGATATTTCGAAAAAACTTTTTTTCGCAAAACAAGTTCACGTATCTTCTTAAAATATTTAAACAACGGAAAAACACATTTATGAAATAATTTTTGACCATTTGGACATTTTTGACCAAGTTGGACACGGATAGCCGTGTTAAAAATTTTGTTCAAAAATTATTTCATAAATGTGTTTTTCCGTTGTTTAAGAGTGTTTTAAAAAGATATGTGAACTTGTTTTGCGAGAAAAAATTTTTTCCAAATATCGTTGGACTCCAACGATGGAAACTTCAGATACATAGAATGGGAGAGTCGAGTCGGTGTGTATAAATGCGGTAGAAAATTGTTCCTCTATCGAGTCGTGAAGGCAAACGATATTTCGCGCCGGCTATCAAACGTCTGACAGTATCACAATAGGCCCTGTCACGGCAAGCGCACGGCGTAACGAGTTGCCGGCGGTCATTCATTGGGGCACACCGGCAGCAACTGTGATTAAGTTGTTTAACTAGACTTCGATAAATGACGATCCGCAAGCAGCGCGTCGACTAATCAAGCGCGGCGAGTCGCGCCCGCTCGCCCGTTTGACGAACGGTATCCCATCCCCGTAATAATTGCCGGCGGTATGTTTATATATAGCGCTCTGTCATTTTCAACGTCGTAATTTCCGTTCCGAATGCCGATAAATTGCGAGCAATTTCGTTTTCTCCCTGCTGGCTCGCGCGATGAAATATCAAGCGTCGCGTTACGTTCATATACGGGTAACGTTACACCGATTCGAATTATTCGTCGAGAATAAAAATGCGAGAGACCTTGCGCGGTAACGCGGACGCGTCTAGTATACTCGCGTTTCGCGGGAATCCAGGTGAATCGTAATGAAATGGAAAGCACGGTGCCGAGAATTACCGGTTTCGTGGAAGTTAACCATGAATATTCAATGATTCGGTGTTTAAATTTACCGGTAGCGGTGTATTTTTACTCATTATTTCCCGCGGCCGACGTGCGTCGCGCGCAACAGTGAAAGCCGTTTATACACCTTATACATACGTATATATGTACGAGCGGCATTTGAATAGTTCGCGTCGCGTTTTCAATTTTCTACTCGTTCTGCCACGGTGGGCTGTCCTTGCTCGTTAAGTACGCTGACAGCATCAGCGCGCTCGCGCCAGCGTACTCCCCTTAGATAAATTAAAATATCGATCCGGCCGGGCCGATTATGAATTTGACACTGCGCTGATATCCCGTCGAGGGGTTTTGCAAATGAATAACAAATTACGAGAGAAGTGTGTCGGACGAAAAAAAAAGAACGTAACAAGATGGAATATCGTGACCCCGAAGGAGCGAAAGGAACTGGATGAATAATTACACAGTGGTAAATGGTTTGATCATACACGATCGTTTCATTTACGCCGCGCGAGTCCGACAAGACGTACAATGTTAAAATGAGATACCAGGCGTTGGAAATCGGCATTAAATAATCCACCGATCGATCTTCCAGCTCGTGGTCTCTCGCGGGGATGGAATTATCGTAATGGAGACTCGTTGCGCGGCTCGCGCTTATTAACTTCTCACCTCGGTAGGTATACACAAATAAGTGACGCCGTAACGAGCGTTGCGACATAAATATAACCAAGAGAATGAAACATTTACGTAACGAAACATACACGTGTGTGTTCGTTCTCGGTTATTATGCGCAGCGATAATTCTCTTTTTCTCCTCTCGTTACAGTGAATCAACGCCATGTGACAGCCATTACTCGACAATTCCTGTAATTAGCCGTGAACGAGCGTCAAGACGGTATCGCTGCATCCGATACGAGTGCTTTATAATTTCATCGTCATCATTCGAGAAGAGAGCGAGAATGCGGGTAAGTTAAGGAGGAACCACATATATATACGTATAACCGGAGGGGATATTCGCAACCTGGCTCAATTAGCCCACTTAGCGGGTACGGCGTTAATCGCCTCGCCGAAAACCGTCGAGTGAGAGATGGAAAATAAGAATGCGAGAGAAGTGCACTCACCGATATCGCTTTACACTCTCGACCAAACTGTGTTGGCGTGTACTGGACGTACGTATCGCTACGCGAGCCCGTAGTATCTATGTTTACTGTTAACGGTACAACGTCATCGACGGAGGTACACCTATATACTTTCGAATACCCGGAGAGAGAACGAGATAATTAATCTTGACAATTGCCGGCTGTATTCGCGTCGAGAGTGTGCACACACACCTATGCGATGCTAACTGCTCTCTTATTCCCGTCGTCCTCCTTCCGCCCGTTTGCGGAGGAACCGAAGAAGCGAGCGAGCCCAGTCAAGTATGCGGGGAATGAAAACTGTCAGCGGGCCGACAAGGAGCACTGGTTGGGGGCGACAGCTCGCTAAATGCACAACTCCCCATCCACTCGCCCTCTCCTCCCTCTCTCTCTCTCTCTCTCTCTCTCTCTCTCTTCCGCGCCTCCTTCTTCTACCCTCTAACAACCCTATCAAAGCTGTCCTGCGTATGCCATCACGACCTCGAGTACACGCGCCCGTTTATACTGTGCGCTATATATTCGTGCGTGACGCGTAAGCTGAAAGTGCCCGCCGCGATATTGTCTGGCCATGCTCTCGCGTCAGAACTCCCTGCGGTCGAGGGGAGAATATATATATATATATATATAAAGCAGAAAAGCTAAATAAATAAAAATAAAAGAACGAAAACACTCCCGCTGATACATGGTATTGACGTTTCGCGACCAACAGTCCATTAACCCCTCTCGCCACGAACGAGGAGTACAACGAACTTCTCTCTTCCCGACGATCAACGCGGAGGGTAGAGAGGAGTGGATTGAAAAAAATGGCGAACGTTTAGCGCCAAACCGCAAATGCTTTGAGCACGCCCCACTGAAATCGATCAAACGGTATTAACAATTTCAAGAACGCACGACTCCCGTCTAGCTGATTTATTTCCTTTCCCAGCGATAAATTTACTCCTTTTTTTCTCTTTCGCGTGTATAATCGATGCGTGTTAAAAGAACATCCGAGTCGGCTCTGAATTATACGTACGACGACGTTGGAATTCCCTCTTAAAGACGGAGCACAGTATCAGCGATCGGAATAACGTTGTAAATTATCCAATTAAATCTAGCGACGCCCGGATTCTAACCAGGCGCGTGATATTTATATACGTTAATTGAAATCCAACGCCCAGCGGATACCGTCGATTAGACGTGTACGCATCGGTCCGTCGGTGGAATTCGCCTTTAAGCGCATCGACTTAATTTAGACGAAAGCCGTAACTGAGAGCGGCTTTAGAGAAAGAGGGTGATATCGGTACGGTTGAAGATGAGAGTGTGTAGATGGGAAGTGCGAGAGAGACAGAGAGGAGGAAACATGGCGTCGAGTCGTTCGCAGCAGAGCCCCACGGATTTAGAAAGTTATGACCGATATATATCATCCCGTCTAACGCGCGCAAGAGGGACCGGTACGAGGCAAAGAGAGAGAGGGAGAGATCGAGCGAGTTTACCCTGGGCGCGGGAAACGCGAATTTACGCTCGCGCGACGCCAAAATGTCATACCGTTGTGCGCATATAAACGCGTATATATCCAGCCTATAGCCAACGATGTGGCCGTAAACGTGGCCCCATTAAGATACCGCGTGCACACGCGAAAATTCACGTCCGGTGACGATTACCGGTGACTTCATTCGAATTCAACCTGTCGGAAATCATAAATAATCTCTTCCCGCATTGTCCGCCGTAACGGCCGCTGTTCTCTCGCATAATGCGCCGTCACCGATGTCCCGCCGCGTATAAATTCAAACCACTGCACTGTCAAACGAACCCGTGCGACACGATCATTGTTTTTCACCTTATTCCGTCGAGCGACACGCAACGTAACGACACAGTCGGGAAACTCTGCGATGCGTGAAAAAATTCTCTACGGCCCTTGGCGCTGCTCTCTCGACGCCAGGGGGTACGGGTTATCGTCGCTGACCAATAAATTATATCACTTAGAAAGAAGGGGGAAGGAGAAAAAAAGGAACGAGTCGTATAAGTGAGGTTTTTTTCTTACCAGCGGCGCGCTTTACGGTCTTTAATTAACTCGTCGCGGAGGGACTCGCGATCTTGCACGGCCTCGCGTACACGTCGACACGTAGGTTCGAGCGCGCATTATAGTCCTTCTCTTTCTCACGTGACGTAATCGTGCCGTGAACGGGCGCGTGTAATCGCACGCAGGAGGGTCCGCGAAGGAGAAGAAGAGGCGATACGTCGTCGTTCTAACGATCCGCGCGGTTGATACGGTATAAACGCGTCCCTTTGATAAATCCCGCTCGACGACTCGTTCCCGTGCGATCGCACCGCCTATAATACGTCCTATCGATTAACACGCGAATTAATCGCTCACGCGACGAAGATACTCGAACGAATCGTCCGATCGCGATAAAACATCTCTTCGAGTTGAGCGCGTATCCAAAAAATATCCACTAATCAAAATTCAACTCGTTCGTTATCGTTCTTGTAGCTCCGGGGCAATTTCTCTTACGTTTGTTTCAGAGAAACCGGTGAAATCGAGTCGATCGATCCGCCGAATAGTTGGTGCGTTGTCGTGCCGTCTATGCGGTACGTAGGCCAGCTGACAGGTGACGCGCGAGCGCGGACGAGAAAAGAGAGCTATATCGAGAGAAACGAAACGCGCGGATGTCACGGATAAGGCGAGGGGGTTGCGCGATACGTGGAGTGGCGAGCGGGGGCCGCGAGGGGTTGGGTGGAAGTTCGATTCGGGGCGAAAGGGAAGGATTAATGGCGCAGGCGGGACACACCACGGCCATAAATCCCCGCTCACGGCCAGGAATTACCGGCTCACGCAACTTGCGAAATATGACGGTCTCATAAATCCGAGTCCACTAGCTCGCGCGCCTCCATCGACTAGACTCGCCCCCGTCTCGCTCTCGGCCCGTACAACCGCGCACCCCTACTCGCGCGCGGAGAATACACACTCTTCTCTCTCCACCTTTCCTCCATTTACCACCGGTATACACTCCACGGCCATTTATAACTTTGGGCCGCGAGAGTGTCTAGGAGCAGGGAGCACTCCATAACCTAATACGCTCGTTTCCTTTCTCGCGCGAGAGGCGCGAAAAAGATGAAAACGGGCGAGGACGGGAGGGGTGGGGAGGCCGGATGGCCGCTATCCGATGTATCGCGAACCACTGTACTTTCCTTCTCTCCTTTTCGGTTGTAACTTAATTACCCGACGGCGGGCGCTTGGATTCGCGATCGAAGCTCTTTCGGTGCGCGTCCGGTACTCAAAGAGATAATTATCGCTCCGATATACGAGTCGAGCATGGACACTGACGAGCGTTATCTCGGAACCCTCTTTTTTACGACGACGTTTCGAATTGAAAAGTTACGGCGTTTTATTATTTTCAGTTTTTTGTTCGTAGAACGGAAAGAGGGGAAAAAGCCGGAAACGTTCTCGCGAAAGGGCTGTTCGTATCTCGTTGCGCAATCGGCGTAGTAGCGCAAGGCGAGATTGTGCGTGCTCTCGTCGTTGACAATCAACTAAATTTATTTTTTATGAGTGGTTTCTCGGATGAAAAATGATTAGTGATATTATTTTACTTTGAGATTAAATATCAATTAAGTTTCATTTTTTTCGGCTTCCAGTTGAGAAAATAAAAAATAACTTTTTAAGAGACACTATGTATTCAAAAACTCCATTTATCCTAATTTTATCTATTAATTTGTTTTATTTTTTTCAATATTTGAGATTTAGTTACGCAATGATACCAGCTGGAAACCGGTGAGCTAAATTTCGCAGACATACCATTTACTGCAAGCATCGGTGGTTCAGTGGTAGAATGCTCGCCTGCCACGCGGGCGGCCCGGGTTCGATTCCCGGCCGATGCAATCTTTTTGATTTTTTTTTTGCGTTCATTGTATTTTAATTAAGCAGTCGATCGAAAAAATGGATTGTTTATTCTCTGAATTGGTTAGAGACAACTAAATAAATAACATGCTGGGTTTTCTTTATCCCTATAGTTTCATTCTAAAGAAAACAGGCTCAATAAATTTCTAATATAGCGCCCGTAAAGTCACAGACTGCACTAAACTATATATAGGGACAGTTACTAGGGACTAAGCTCTTTTCTCCTAATACTATCACAGTGGTTAATTTACGTGGCGGGTCGAGCTAAATTTTGCGATATGGCGATGCCTCATTCGCATTGAACAGTGCATCGTGTATACACGAGTGGTGCCAATTTGTCGCACACGCGTACTCACACTCAGTGCTTGTGTCATTTCTAAAAAAGCACGTCAAAGTCTCTCTTACTGTCGCCAAAGATACACGCCGAGTACCAATTATCGTATATCTCGTCGTGTTTGATCGTAACCGCGAGAAAAAGAGAAAGATAGAGATAGAGGGAGCGAGCACGGACAGTCTTATTACGCTCGTATATACGTGTCTACGTGTATATTGGGCTTTTCGGAGTGGCTCTCGCAGAAGCGGTAAGTTTTCCGCGTTAAACAATACCGTTACGCACGTATATACGCAAACATATATCGCGCCGGGTAAGAATATACTGGAAATTACTCGTCCCACGTTAGCAACGCAAACGTCGTAAAACAACGCCCACTCGTATTCGCGCGCGCACGAGAGTCTATCACGAAAACACATTATTAAACGCCAACGCGACGCGTACTTTTGCAATAACCCGTGCGAATATATGGCCGGTAAGCGCGCACTCGGGCCTCCCGAGAGCGTCCGCTGAAATAATTTGTCCATGCCGTACAAAGTGCCTATGAAATTACGCACCTGCCGTGCCAAGATCGACTCGTCGCGTCGCGGAAGAGATATGTGACAAGCTGTCCGAGGGAGAACAGAGAGGATGGGGTCGGGCTCGACGATCATTGGCGTAATTTGTCGGCTCAACGGGTAGCGGCTAAAGCAAGAGTTACGCCGAGAGCTTGGCAACCCACGCCAAGATTAGAACGCAACCAACAAAGATGGACGTTTAATGTATCATTGCGAGTCACCGCGAACAATTGAATTTCCTGTACGCGTTTTAATTGAACTATCGCTGGTCTTTATTTACGGTCTTATTCAATTGGGTAAAACGTCCGACGAATCTCGATACCATCGTGTTAACGAAATTCTCCTACGATTCAACGATACGAAAAGAACTCTGAAATGAACACGTGTGAAACGCAACGTACAGAGTGGAGTGTAAAATGGGAGCTCCCTGTGGACTTGTAGCGCGTATTAAAATTAATTTCCTGATTACACGATAGAACTTGCGCGGAGAGTACGTATAGAGGACGGGCGAGGAGAGGCGAAGGAGTCTCGGTGTGAGAGCGGAGAGGGCTTAAGTGGAGTACAATAGTCGCGGAAGGATTTCCCAACCGCGATAATGCCACCGGTGGCTGAGTTATTCCGCAATTTTCGCGAAAATTGTCTCTGAACATGATTTGTAGGTAATTATTAAGATTTAAGGAGATTAGAGGCAAAGCATCCGCCACGTTAGAAATATATCGCCGCCGCGGAGACGCTCTCTCGTTCTACGCGCCCGTTATATACCCCTATTGTGCGAAACTTTACGCGCAAAATTATATTACCTGACCCAGATTAAGTCGGATTTGCACAACGGCATCGTCCGCACATTCGCTCGTGATTTCCTTTTTCTTTGCGCGAGAGCTAACGAAACACCCACGAAAAACGTACACCGAAGCGGTCGAAACAAATCAGAGTGTATTTTTTCGCTCGAGAATTTTTTTCACGCGAGCGTTCGTCGATTATTCCCGCGCGGCAATAAACGACGAATCGAGCGAAAATTTATTAGAAGAGCAGCTGAACCATGTCGCTGCCATTAGCGGCGGTCGCGCAAAGTGCCCGCCTTTAAATCGCCATGTCATCTAATCCGTGACAGCCAAATGGCGAGCTAAGAATAAATTTTGCAATTATTCGGCAAAACAAGCGAAACGCTTCGGACCCCACTATGTTTTCGCTGTACTTCTTTATCGCGTATTCTCGGTAGTCCGTTTTACGCAACGTTGTTATTAATTCCTACGGATAGTTGCGAAAATGAGAAAATACAGACTCTTTCGCGTTCGCTGCCCGACGATACGTTGCGCAACGATAGAGCAACTCGAAATCCTTTTCCAAACTAGACGCTAATCGTACTGCTCACCGAAACTCGATTACAAAAAAGAAAAAGATCATACGCGTATGGGCTGGCCGGGTATGAATTCGAAGCGTACGATTAATTTACGTAAGAATGGTGCGCCGGTGTGCGCGGCTAACCGGACAGTGTGTGCATTTAGCGCACTAGAATCCGCACACGGACGCGCACAACCAAAATAGATAAATTACTCCGTAACACGGTTCGCCACTTTTCGTTGCACGCGAGCGAAATACAGATATTCCGTTGCCATTAAAATAGCGCCGATTACGCCGAGGGTAATTACGATATTGCAGCGTAATTGAGCCGGTGTCGCGCTCGTGTAGCAAGACCGAGCGATATCGGACTATGACGGGGATGTTGCACGGCGCGAAGGGTGTGGTGTGCGCAGCGTCGAAGGCAAAACTCACACACACACACACGCGCGCGCGCGCTCGTACATTCGTCCCGTGATCGAATTTACGAACGTTGTACACAGCCGGCTATTAAGTAATAATAATTTGTCCTGACGAACGTTTGTTTATTGATTTCGCGCGGCCCGTTATCTCAGCGGCCGCGCGTATATGCATTCATACGCTCGATTCCCCGTTCCCGTTTTAATCCGTGTGAATTAATCGAGCCGCATATTCGTGTTTTTTTATAAACATACGTTTTAATCGCGAGAGCGATTTCCGCGCGTATAAATTCACGCTGGATTTTTCGCTTTGCCGCGCCAATAATTTACACCCCGCTTCCCGTTCTCGCGTCGATATTTTAACCGGCCGAATTTACTGATTTTTATCAATTGACTATATTCGATTTTGTCAATTTTTGTTTTCGCGATATACGAGTTTATCGCCTAGTCGCTCATTGCAGCCAATACTCGGTATATTTTAACGCAGAAAACTCGATATCGCTATTCGCCTAGTCTTATGAGAGAGTAATTAAAGAAGGCCGTTAAAGACACATCGATCATCCAACGTACACCTACTGATGATGCATCGCGAATAAATTCTAACTGTGTAATTAATGTAAATAAATTTGTCTTTACATAACGTGAACTTTATTTTAATCAATGTTAGGAATAACATGAATAGTAAAAATTACTTTAAATTCAAGTAATATCTGCCAAATTCTTCAACTTGAATAATAAAGTAATTCTTACTTTAAATTAAATTTGTCCAAATACGAACCTTAAATTGCGGTAAAGAAGTACTTTAATGTGGTAAAATTTACCATTTATTTTTCTGCGCGTGCACGTATCGTCATGTCACGAGTCCCTAAGCAATAATCGCTACGAAGCGTTCTCGCTATCAACGTTATTAGAAATTCAACGAGTAAAAAAGACGAAGGGGGATGAAGAGAAGTACAGTCGTTATTAAGATTGATTCCGCCGAAGCATGTTGAAAGGAAAATCGATGGAATGAAATTTTACGTCGTGAATAATCCGCGCGGTAAACTTACCGACGGCGCGGCGGTGAAGCGGACTCGGTAATAAACTCGTAACATTGCGCGCATGGTTGATTAATTCGCGTCGGGGGTTTCGGAAAGAGAGCTGTGCGAGGGGGGGTATATGTATAGGAGGTCTGCGCGAGTCAGGAGGTATAGGAGGCGAGGGGCGAGGGGCAGGGGAGGCCTTAACGGCGCTCACGGGCTGGAAGTATCGTTGGAAGGCGGGCCCCCCTGAGCTCGTTACCATTCATAACCTTATCTGAAATTATAAAGTACCGTGCTCGCGAGCGCGCGCGCGCGCTCTTCGTATCTTTGCCGCTCTCCTTCTTTCTCGCTTTATTTATTCCCCTCTCGCTCGCACCAGTCGCTATCTGGTTAACGGCTGCCACGACAGGGCTAATCGAGCGTTAATCGAGCGGCAACAGCTTAGCCGTGAGCCCGAGCGAGCAATACGGACAGGTATACGCGCCGTAATTCTTCACGATAATGGCGAGCGCGCGAGTCCGCCGGTGGTGAAAAAGCGCAGGAAAACTCTCTCGCCGGTATACGTTATCTGAAAGGAGAGTGCGCGCGCGGCCTTTAAGGGCAGCGGACAGTCGTGCTAATTGACGGCTTGCCAGTCCCGCTCGGAGACGTGAAAGTGCTCGCGAGCCTCCGGAACCGTCCGTCTGTCTCTCCACTTCTGGCTTACCTTTTGCGACTTCGACAAGACGATCGCTCGTGCCCGCGTCACCACACCATAATTAATCCGCGAACGGCTCGTTATGCCGCTTGGTCGGCCGCGTCAGAACCATTCTCGGTACCTTGGTAACCGTTCGACGAGCCGAAAGAACGTTCGCTTCGCGCTTCGTTTCTTCCTTTCTTCTTTCTCCTTTTTCCCCTTCTCCTCGATCGATAATTAATTTTCCGTTAATTCACGAAAATGAACCGATTCAATCAGTACCCGCTCGATCGCAAAAGTATTTAGCACGGAGATTAAAACGGAGCTGGTTTGTTTCGATACCGCGCCTCAAATCGGGTGTAATTAAAATAAACCATTTTGGCTCGATAGTTTCGTGCAATTTAAATTGAATCTCGCAATACTCGAACCTTTAACGATGCCTCGCGATATCGCTGCGATATTACGCGAGCTGAATTCCCGTCGGACGCTATAAAAGCTTACGTACTTATTAATTGATGAAAAAAGAAGAAGAAAAAAGAAAATGAAAGATATCGGACAAGAAAATAATTACCGTTCGAGATATATTCCGCGTTTCTGGGTGAGTAATCACGATTACGACGTGAGGTAAAAAAATGAGATTTCGCTCGAGGCATGAATATAAATTTCGCGAGTAATATACCCAACAAGGTACGCGACGCCGAGACGTAAATTACACCGAGGCCGGCTCGCGAGAATCGACATGAGTAGCTGTATACGCGGCGAACGAGTTTCGCGCGCAGGAGTCGTTTCGCCTGGCATCGAAACTGTGTACATATAGCGGGTAGATCGTTAACGATACTAACGATCTCGCGCGGGTAGTAATCACGTCCTGGTTATGATCGATAGCCACGATTTTTCGTCTCGGATCAGTCGAGAGAGAGAGCTCTCTCGCACGTCCGGTCTTTACGAGCGAACGGGAGAGCTCCGCGCGGCTAGTGCGGCCCGACTCGCCGAAAGAACGAGCTCGGTAGTTTTGCAATTTTTGCCGGGCAAACGACGTTGCTTTAATTCCCGCTTAACGTCAATTACGCGATTTTTAACGCTCAGCCTAGCGATCCGAGAAAACGGCACGTGCTCTTTCGCCGAACAATTCAATCGCGAGGGACACAATTTTTCCACGAAAATTACTCGCTTAACGAGCGAAATATTGTACGCGATGTAGAGAAATTACGTCGGAATTTTTATTGCGTTGCCGTTTTTTTATTTATCGCCACTCATTATTTGTAGTTTTGTTGTCAGCTTTTTCTCGTCGTAAAACCGACACTTGCCTGTAATTACGTAATTTCTAATGGTTTCTCTTGAATAACGAAGTTAAAATTGTCCAATTTGCGCTCATTCTCGAGTATTCATCTCATTTCTTCTCGTTATAATGTAATTATATATCATCCAGGAGTAGTAAACAATTAAAAAATACGAATTTACGTTGCGTGCGCACGCATTCGTCTCGTTTACCATGCTCGCCCTATTACCGTCGCGTGTTGAATCGACATAACCAGTTTTCGCGTCTCGTCTCTCTTCCTATTTCACCTGCGTACGATACGGAACGTATTTCAATGGCCGTCGAGAGTAAACGTCAGCGATCGCTTTTTCGATGCGCGAAACGTGAAATCGCGAAAGACGGACAACCGTTACGGTTTATAAGCGCAGAACAGAACCTCGGATATCGCAGGGTAGACGCGAGAGTATAAATTGAAGTTTGCGTTGAATTTTATAAATATGTCGAATGAATACTCGCTAAAGCTTGTCGCATACCGTCCGTTTCGTACGATCGATTCGTTTGAATTTTTGAGAAATTTACTCAAAATGAATATATTTGTACAAATTAAAAAAAAATTATTACATTGATAAATAAATTTTTCGATTGCATCCATGTAGAAAATCAGGAAGCAATTACCGAGAGCTTTGCAAATTGAACCGTGTGTAGACGGTTTTACCGCACGCATCGCGCGATTCACTCCGGGTCGTTCCTTCCCCTCCCCGATCGCAAAGGTATACACGGCCATATATCGAGAGTAATCTACTGTCGGATTACTTTGACGTCGGAGCCACGGCCTAAGCGGATCAAAATGACTCTCGCTATCTCGTTTCTTCGCCTTTCCTCCGCGTTTCGTCTTTTATCCCGTGCCGTAATCTCGAAGTCACTTCATTTTCTTATTTTTCTCTCTTCGCGAGTTTCGTTTTTGTTTGAATGAGCGCACGACGTCGCGCGCGCTGCACGAATAACGCGATTTTCTAATCGCTGCTTCTCTTTGTCATTCTACTTACGAGAGTGCGTTTTTGAAATGGTATTTCACCCGGAGCTTCCTTTCCAGGCGATTTCCTAATCCGACCGCAAATACCGCGTGATTCGGCCGCAAATTGTATTGCGAATCATGGGTGTAAATGTTTTCTGTTCCACTCTTTTTTTGCTCCCCGTACCCTTCCAAGTGTTTCCGGAATCGACGAGGCGAAAATCATCCCGGATGCCGCATTCGATCGGGTAGGGGAGCTCACAAAGGGGAGGGAAGGAGAGAACGAGAGAAAGAGAGAGATGGCCTATATCCTATATCGAATTTTGGGACGTCACAACAAAGCGCTCAGTCGCGAGTGCGTCGGTTTTTATTAATCGCTCGCGCTTCACCGGTCTTACCCCCAAAATTCGCAAAGTGTTCGAACCCCTTTCGACGTACGCGGGCGCGTCTAATGCGCCGAGAGCATTAATAACATCCATTTCTAACGGGTTCCTCGACCGAAACGAGAAAGAGGAGAAGAAGAGTGAAAGAGAGCGAAAGAGACGGATAATTCGGCTTTCATCTTGCGGTGATTTAACCGGCGCGTGAAAAGAGACCGAGTTGTATATACGCACGCGAGCGCTCGGTATCGCTGCAGGTGGCGGAGGGGGTGAAAACGGGGAACGACGTATCGCGACGGGGGGTCGGGGTGCGCATCGCCGGAGTGCAAACAAAAATAGACGGCTGAAAGGCCTCGACGTGGCTCCCATAGCGAGCACCGGCTACGGCGGTCGATGCGGTTGGTAGCGCTCTCCGTCTCGCTCTCGCGCCGTATGCCGCTGACAACGAGGACGGGAACGACACATCGGTGGTTTGTCGACTGACTCACGCCTCTCCCGGCTTCCTACCGTCCACGTCATGCGCCACCTAACGACGCGGCTCCTCTTCTCGCGTCCTCTCGCGCGTTTTTAGACGTCCCGTTTGCTCCTCGCCCGAAACGCCGCATTCTCGGCCAACGCGCAGTCGCGCGCTATCCAAATATAACGCGGGACGCGCGAGATGAGAAAAAAAAGTCGAGCCGAGTGAAGGGGGAGAGGGGGGGGGGGGGAATCAACAGATTTAAAATCGACGATCCGCGAAGTCGGATTCCACTCGACGTGCGCCCTTTGTCGCGATGATTAACGATCCGTCCTGGGTGTATGTACTCGCGCGCACTCTCCGAGGGGTTGAGGTGTACTGCGCACGAGCTCTCTACCGTGATTTATTCGTCGCGATCGGCGAACGCTAGCGATCGCGAGGGGGGTAAAAGTAGGCCTCCCGTATCTCTCGGTCGTATATATAGCGGTGCAATTATTGCACGTGGCGTTATGACGCTATACGGGTTCGGAGAGAGTGAGGGAGAGGAAGAGAGAGAGAGAGAGAGAGAGAGAGAGAGAGCGGTGAGGCCTCGTGAGATGCAACATATTGCCCCGTAGCCGACTCTTATCGACTGGGGGCAGACAGCCGAGTTGGTAGGAAGGTTGGCGCGCTGGCGGGCAGATTTACGAGGACCGCTCGGATAGCGAATGATAAACGCGAGTCGAGATAGCTTTATTTATTCGCGCCGTGCCTACCTCGGTTTCGCTGCTCTCCCTCCCCGGCCACGCAACGTTGCTCACTCTGCTAACTCTCTTCCCTACCCCTCTCCCCCCTTCGTTCTATCTCTTTCCCTCTCTTCTTCAGATCTAGCCTCGCGAGCGTTTCTCGCTCCCTCCTCTCAAGCACCACCGTTTCTAACGTTTTTCTTATTTCTCGGGCACAAAGAAACTGGTATACACGCGCACAGGACGTATGAATGGGCCAAGCGCGAAATGGTTGATTTATTCGCGTCGCGCGTTACGTTTTATTTCGTTTTCACTTTGCACCGCCGCGCACCGATACATCATTTAATTTTGAGTTTTACGAAATAACGCCTTTTCCGTCATTCTCTCTCTCTCTCTCTCTCTCTCTTTTTTTTTAGTATTCCTCATCGCTCACTGAAACTTTTTTCATTTCAATCCAGCGATGATTTTTATATGCGTTATTTCACTCGAACGATACGCTTCCATTTTCGCTCGCAAATCTAACGTCTCCTTGTTCGTCTCCCGCATATACCGCGTGGAAGCTGTCAGAGACGCGTCCGCGTTTCGAGATTTCGCTCTCCTCTCGACGTCGAAACGTCAGGTATTCGACGTAACAGCATTACTTTACATAATGCGAGAGATGGTAGCGATCGATCGAGTCGATATATACGGCACGGAGCGACTACCGCCGCGGTGGTTTAGACCGATGAGCGTTCTAATTTGGGTATAGGATTCCTTACACGTGGCAACAAATTGCCCGGCGTCGCCGATCGGCGCGCTCGTTGCGCAAGATTCGCTGG
>NCVS01000221.1:632374-648809 GCA_003055095.1 Goniozus legneri
TAGTCTAATTTTTTTTAATCCGACCGGGCCTCTACATTTCCCGCTCGTCGGGCCTCCTTCCGTTCGGCTCATCTCGTTACGATCAGATTTTCGGAGCGTGTTTTTGGATTAGTCCGTGGGGCGCGTACCTGGGGCCCCGGCCGTGGGGAGGGGTTCCGGTGAATATCAAAGGAGATATATCGGGAGCGAAAGAGACGGGACGAGAATTCGAAACCGGCGAGCAATCTCTCGTACGAATCGTGGCGAGTGAGGGACAGGTATCGACCTGGATCAACATCATTTTCCTGTCAAGTACCATTGGCCCTATCCCCCTCCGTCGCCGCTCTCTGTATAATATACCCTCGCGGTCTTCTCTCTTTTCTTCTTCCCCCGTGCGTGAAGTGCCTTACGCGCACGGCAGCTATTTTGGCTGCGCGCACACCGCGAGAGAGAGAGTTTGCGGGAGAGGACGGGAGGAGATATAGATAGCGCGTACACGATGAAGAGAGAGACGGGGAATTATTATCCGGCCACTCTACTCCACTACCTACCGCCTCTCTTGATTACTATCGGCGCAGCTGCGCCTACAATTTGTGTTACCCGTCAAGCGTGCGTAAGAGAGCTGTCCATCAAAGTCCTGCTCGTACGTACAGTAAAACGCTGCTCTCCGGCTCGCGGTAAGACACCGCCAAGACAGCCGATACTCGCTCACCGGTACACGTCGCGCGACCGACGTCGGTCCCCGGTGGTCTACCCTGTCCTCCTCTACTCTACTTTTTTTTTTCATTTCACCTCGATAATCACCGCCTGACAGAACGGTATTCAATTATCCGCGTGGGATTTATGTCGCGCTCGAGGAACGAATCGGTGATGGGTATTCGCCAGCCTTTATTAAATATCACTCGTGTTTATTACAATAATTTTCTTCCTACTACCCGAGTAGGAACGAGTCGGATCCTCGGCGTCAGCTGCTTTGAATAAATCACTCTCGATTAATCACGGCAATTACCGGGCTGATAATTATAATGAAAGGGACTGCGGCAGGAGGGTGGGGCCGGGCGACTGCGATAATCAACGCGTCCGCGTCGTGAAAAATTTCGAGCGATTATTTCACGCCCCGGTACCGGTCGTATCGTCACTGGATCGCCACATCCGTTTTTCATACTTTCCCTCCCCCGCGAGACGTATATATAACGTAATATCCTTCGTATTTCGTGCATCGTGTAATATGCGCGCGTAACACGACACGACCGGTGTCTTTTGTCTACGTTATTCTCTTTTTTTTTTCACTTCACAAGCTAGTGACCGTAAGCCTGGAGTTACGGTAATCAAGATTAACTCGGGTTACGTTATGTACGAGAGCCGATATATACCTATATACATACAAGCCGCGTGGTCGAGAGCGTAAGCTTCTTTGCGCGTGTAATACCGTTTTAATAGTCGTCGGAGCTGGTATACGCGGGCGACGTTGGCCGCTGTCACGATTACATCTTTCTTCGAGACGTGCTCGCGCGCGCGGGCGTGGCAAATTGTTAACACACCGCAACGCGATTAAACCGCGTCGTTTCTTACCGATTGGAAATCGCGCGCTTTATCGAGCTGCCGCGGTGTCGTTTCGTTCGTCGGCTTTTTGCGCGAGCGCCGCGATTCGGATTCGCGAGATTTTTCGCGTTACGCAACGTCACGAGAAAACGGTAAAATCGAGTCACGTAGCGCCAAATGATTCGCGCGACGAGCGCGAAAGAACCTCGAACGCCTAGTTTTCGTTACCGTTCGTCGCACGCTGGGAATCCCAAACAAAGCGCGTCGGTTCCTCCCGTTCTTGCGACGATCGGCGTTCCTGGAACCCGAACGATCGAAATTTCATCGGTTTATGCGCGGATCCGCGAGCGATGAATTTCGCGCGGTGGTGGCTTTTTCATCGCCGAGAACGCCCGTGTTTCGTTCTCCCTCGCCTCTCTCCTTCTATCTCTATCAATCTATCTCTCTTCCTCTGTCTTGCTCTCTCTCTCCCTCTCTCTCGGTGCCGAAACTCCGAACGACGTGCACCACCGATCGTATATTGGACACTGCCCGCGGCAAAACTCCCGGGCACCGTAAAAAGAACAAAAACTTTCTTATTTTCTCTCCCCGCGTATACAGCCGCTCGCTCGCGCTGCTTTGATATACGATACGTTTGTACTGTGCACGCTTGTCGGTCGGGAGGCCTTCGAAAGCCGACCATCCACCGTAACAGCATTTTTATGCTAAACTGGTTGGTGCAACTGACAAGAATTGACAGAATTCAGAAAACAGCTGACAGCGCCGGCATGAGCAGCTCCTCTATCAGCCGGCAGTAAATTTCGAACCGCTTCAACGTCGACAGCCTCGCTTCCCATACCCCTCTCGTTCCCCTCTTTCTCTCTCTCTCTCTCCCACTCTCCGATATTCGTTCCGCGCTCTTCCCTCATCTCGCTCACGGCGATTGCGCCATATTTTTCCTATCTAAAATTAACGCTCGCGCGGCTCTCTCAACGTCACTCGTACGACAGGAGCAAATTATTTTGTTTAAATATGACGTTTACATTCTTTACCCACTGGTGTTTTTTTTTTCAAGGAAAAGTTTCGGAAAAGCGATTATTCTCTATCGTCTTCTTGTTTTCTCGTTTTCGCTACCGAGTCTCGAATAAACTATTTTTCGTGCCGAACGAAATTCGAGTTCGGTTAATTCCGTAGGTCGCTCGCCCTTGCCGCTTTCGACGCCGCAGAATTCGGCTACTTTCCGTGAAATCGATAATCGTCCAACCCCCTCTGGCAAGTATACAGCAACTCGGAAACGTCTCGATACACACGACGAGGAGGCGAGTATTCGGGACCGCCTATATTCCCTGGATGCCTATTTAACTACCGTAGTTAACGTAATATGACATCCGCCGCGGCGACCGATTACGGGAACACGCGATGCAAATTTACGGTATTATCGTAATAAACAGGTTATAAAGGCTGATAGCTTCCTCGTGTATTGAAATTACACCGGCGCGACCCGACCCTACGTCTCCCGTACATACACGCACACACCTACGAAGGATATCGCGTATCCCTGGCGCGTATGTATGTGCGTGAGCGAGCGCGGGCGCGTTATTAAGAATGTTAACGTATGCTTGTGACGGGCTGTCAGGAGCCCCCTTATCCGGTTGAGCGTGCCTCGACTGGCAGATATAAATATGCAATAGCGCTTGTCATGCGCAGCGCCTAATAATTGAATGTATAATAAAGAAGGCGTCGTTCGGTGTCATGCTGACAGACAGACTACGAGAATGCGTCGTGGTGGGGAACATTCTATCGTGCCTCGAGGGAAGGAGGAGAGAGGCAGAGAGAGCGCGCGAGAGGGAAGGAGAGATACCCACTATACGCGGACAGACGTCGACTGTCAATTTCATTTGCTTCTTGCTTCTTCTGCCGTCAGTCTCGCTCGTTCGCCCGTACCAACCTCGAGGTATCTCTCTTGCGACTGCACGCGTGGTATACACGCCGCGCGACTATAACCTCGTAACCTCGACGTGCACGTATATATTTGTACGCACGAACGAATTATCTTCCTCCATATTGCAATAGAGCAGAAATTATTTCCCGCGGCTTGTTTATACGATAATAAAACGAGAACCGAATATTCGTGTTTATCTTAACGATACACGCTCACCGTACATAGGATGCAATTAATCACGGAACGAGAAGCATCGGGGATAGTCACGCTACACGCGTCCGAGAGAGAGATATCCGATAATAAATATTAACACGTCGAGTCTTCGGGTCGCCGATTGGTACGATTACCATCGCTGCTCTCGTGTAAGACGAGTAGAACGAGAGAAAGAGAGAGAGAGAGAGAGAGAGAGAGGAGAACTCGTTTGACGAACCAAGTCACCGGAAGCTAGAAACGGTAAATAGACGGATTCGACGATCTTAATCGAGAGTGAAGGGGAACGCGAGTGTCCTCTCCGCTTCTTTGACAGTAAAGGAAACACACGCGATGAGAGAGGAAAGATTCGGGGTGGCACTCGAGAGCACGATTGACGTTTCGAATAGCTTTTTATTTATTCTAGACTGTTTATTTAGGTTTACCAGAGCGGCGTAGGACGGGGCCTATATCGCGTTACCTGAGGGGACCCGCGGGCTCGACGTGGGCGCCGTTCAAAAGAGCTACCGTCTGCGAGTTCCCGATACCCATTCGAGTTTCGTGGCTCGCTCGCTGACGTGTCGCCACGCGATCCCATTCATTCTACGAGCGGTCCGTACGCGCTCGTGAGTGTACGCGCGTTCGAAAGAGCGCGCTTCATCGAGGAGCGTACACTAGATCTTCCGAGGGTATATTCTTTCATCGGCCACCGCGAGAGCTTTTGTCCGAGTCGACGCAGCTGAGCAGGGGCCAATATACGCGCGCGACGTTCCTCACGCCCACGGAGTATTAAATTTCCATCCGCGCGCCTCCAGTTTTCCAGGAGCCGAGAATTTAATATCGCGAGAGAGCTCGTAGGCACAGGCTTACGGTGCCCGTGACACGGCGAGAGCCGCAAAAGCGGTTCGACGTGCGTTACGCGCGCCTTCGTCGTTGCGTACGACGAGAGGTGGGGAAAAAAAAACGAGCGGTACGGATCGAGCGTCACGCGTTGAACGCTTAATTTTCGTCGATAAAGCGGTAGGCGTATTAGTCGCTGTTGTGCCACTCGGTTCTTACGATAGTCGCGGGTAAATGTTTCCGGGGCACCCGCCGCGCGCGCTCAACATACGTAATATATGCTACGTATGCATTATGTATAGAGCCTGTGTGCGTGTACGCGCGTGTGTACGTAGGCGCGCTCGACGTACGAACACCGGAGGCGTAATGTATTATACGAGAAGCCGGGCAGGTATATTACAGAGAGCCACAGTTATGCGTGGCGTGGTATGATTGATGACAAGTCGTTGGCTGTTATGAATATAATATCGATCAATCACGCTATTTACCGGACGAATGCATAGGCCCACTCTATCATCCTTCCATAGTTCCCTACCACCCTACCCTCCCTCGCTCGCTCTTCCCTACCTGTCTATATATGTGTACGAGGATATATCCTTCCGACTCGACCCGCTTCCATCTAAGCTCGAACCCATTTTTCATCGCTCCGTTCGGTAACGAATGGCGCCGGGCTCTACGTACCCGAGAACTCGTACGACTTCTCGCCCGTGTCGCTCGCGGATTCTTCCTTTTTTATTACCTCGCGTCCTTCTCCCTGTCGACTTTCGAGCGATTATTTATCAAACTCGCCCCATCTTCCCTCCCTTTTTCTTGCCGAAAATCGTGGAATCGTTTACGGAAGGGGGATTATCAATCGCGACGCGAATTCGTCGAGTTACACTCGACTACTCGCGCCGATTAAAGAATCGAAATTCAAATTATCGGGATGGCAATCGTCGTTACGTTATAGGCGTTACCTCGTTAAAATTTCGACAACGTCCGGAGATTGATTGTCTTCTCGTGAGTTTCCATGTTGGATGATCGGCACGAGGGAGAATGGTACTTCGTGGAGATCAAAGTTTGAACGCAGCTAGAAGGCGTGGTCCTAGCCGATCTTAACGATGCTTACCCCGATGGTATCGCTCGTTCGGGTTATTTCTCTCGTGACAACGCTGACAATCGAGCGAAAATTTCTCACTCTCTCTCCCTCCCTCTCTCTCGTTGTGACAAAGCAGCGCTGTATAATGAATATCTCAGTGTATAACCCGATAATGCACGTGGGAAAAGAGAACGACGACTACTGCTCACGATGCCCGACAAATGCGAGCTCCTTATACGACGAATGTTTCCGATATAGGTATAGAGGTATTTGAATAATTTAGTCGGCGCGATGCGCGATCGCTCTAACCGGCGTGCGTGTTATCGTTTCAATTGTAGTGGCACGGGTCGATCTCGGGCACGGAAGAAGCCTCCGCTCGAGCGAGGAAGATACCGCGGCTCGCATGGTCATTCATCAAGCTGGCGCGCGCAAACTACAGCGTGCCCAGCGCGCCGTTGGCAATTGAATTTCAGGATTCCGCTGTCACGAAGGCATGTTAACTACATCGGGGCTCTAGACGCTGCGCCGTGTGTGGGGTAAGAGGAAACGAGTTCGAGCGCCTCCGACGCCGCGTCGAGATAAGCGACGGTTGTCTTCCGCTTCCTCTTCTTCTTTTTTACGTGTCCTATCCTCAGATACACTTACTTTCGAGAGCTGTCAGATTTTGCGTTGAGGGGAGGTTGATTGTTACGCCTTTTTTGTTCAATAAAATACGCGTCAATCTATAATTTCTAACGTGTCGATCTATAATTTCGACGTCTGTCCGCAACAAAGCGCGTTGTTTCCCACTATTTACTTTCTATATATATTTTTTTTTTTTTACATTCATTCTTCTCCGGAGGTATTATTCGTCGGCGCGGTAAAAAATAGTCGGCGCGCGTGTTCGTACGCAGCGAGCGCAGTCTGTGCATCCGGGGCATCGGGAGCGACTCAGGAACGGGTAAGAGAAAGCGAGAGAGGAAGAGAATTGCGCACGGACTCGTGCACACACGCGTGGTGTACGTGTTTTTCGGACAACAAAAGGTCGTTAAAAATCCGTTAGATACGGCTGTCAGATAGGCGCGGCTCTAGCGCGAGGTTTACGATAGAGAGGAGGCGGAGAAAGGGAGTGAAAGAGAAAGATAGACTTAGGAGAGTTTGAGCTCTTTGTGCGTGATTTGAATGCGATCGGAGGGATGGCGCGATATAGTGTTCCGTCGAGTCGGTGAGAGGGAGAATTAGTAGCAGCGAGGGGGTCGAAAAGGAGAGGCGAGGACTCGGCAACGCTAATCTCCGATCAGTGTCGAGAGCGTAACGCGATCCGACGCGGTGCGATGGGACGCGAAGGCGACGCGACGTGACATGATGTAGGCTCGATAGCCGGCGAGTGCACACACGAGGGGCCCCCACACTCATTCGCAGTTTTTTCTTTCAGGGCTCCGCCGATGCGTGTGTGTGTGCGCGCGCGCAACAAACCACTGAGTGGGCTTTTACGAATCATACGCCTCGCCAGTTAACGACTTTTCTCGGAAGGGTTCCATACGGTCACTTGCGTGCACGAAGCGATTAAAAAATAAAGAGCGAAAGGAGCCGCGAAAAACGACGCGAGGGCACAATGAATCGCCATTCGGTATGGAAAATTGGGAGTTTTGAAAACCGAATTTCTCTCGCCGCTTGACGTCTTGGGAGCGCATAAAGGCCCTTGTTGTAGGATTTGTCATTCGAAATCTCAATATTTGCCTTTTACGTTGGGAATTCTATCGGTTTCGGACAATCCTATTCGTGCAGAGAATGCAATTAATTAATTAGAAATAAAAACTATCATGAAAGTAAATTTAAGTTTATTTAACATAATCATTTTGTACATTTATAAGTTTATTATTGCATAAGGCTATCATAATGGGCAACAAGATTAGTGTAAAATAGTAGTCCTTCCTGCTTTACGGCTGGATTCTTCCATAAATAAAACCCTA
This sequence comes from Goniozus legneri, assembly GCA_003055095.1. Lineage (NCBI taxonomy): Eukaryota > Metazoa > Arthropoda > Insecta > Hymenoptera > Bethylidae > Goniozus > Goniozus legneri. The sequence continues at coordinate 639,876 of NCVS01000221.1, forward strand.
CGAGTTTATCGTTGCATACGAGGGGAGCTCCAGCGTCAGTCTAAAATTAAGTATTTATTAAAAAAATTGTTCATCACCTAAATTTTATCACGTATACCTACATTTAATGGTTCAAAATATTCCGATGGAATCGAACTGTAGAAAACGTCTACTGGTAGAGAAAATGATATTTTTCCACGACATTCATTCCTCGTTATTATGTACATCGTTTATAACATTTAATCGCCCAGCGTTCCAACCATACAATTTACAATTGGCTGCTTCTTCACCGGTTTTCAGTAATGAAATTGGTTGGAAATCTTTACTTGGCTGTATAGCTTCTTTTAGCTATAGACATAATTTAAATAATACAAATTGTACGGTAAACACAAAGCGAAACGAATTAAAGTTACTCACTTTTACAATGCCGACGTCAAAAATTGGCTCGCTGGAATAAAATGGTGGTGTTATCGAAGGACATGTTACACGACTAACTTCGACCGATATGGAATTTCCTAAATTATCCTTCCCGTAATTAACCGCGATTTTTGATAATTTTAAATCGTAATTGCCGGGACATAAGCATGTACTGGCTGATATAACGTAACTCGATGTAATGAAAGATCCTGTACACAAATCTTTGGCATCGTATTCAATCATAGCTTGGAATAATAGAGTTTGACGTTTGACCGGTAATGGTTGGCCACCTCTAAATCCATGAACCGAAGCAAAATTAAATTCGCAATTATTTTCACTGCCAGTGATAACAAAATACTAATACAAAGACGAAATATTTATCCAACAATCAGTGTTCCACCTGTGCCAACAGTGGTATGTACAAGCAGAACACCTCGAAATAAAATATAACAGATACACATTGCACGTTTTATTTCGAGAAATGTTTTTCAAACACTGCCAATCATGCAACACCCGACCGAAGTAATCGGTAGTAAGAATTCGGTAACAAGTAATAACATTTATCGAATAAAAGCTCACGTTTGATATATTCATAATAATAAAGTATTCAAGAAGGTCAAGCGATTTGGAAATGAGCACGGCGTGTGCATTATGTACGTCGCGTCGAGCGTCAAGAGGCACTCTCTCGCTCTCTCTCTCTCTCTCTCTCTCTCTCTCTCTCTCTCTCTCTCTCTCTTTCCGTCTCTCTTCTATCTCTCTCGTTCTCTCTCCCGGTGGTGCGCCACCCTTGCGTGCAGCCAAGCGCTTGTAATACAAACTCCAATGTAGTGTGTAGTACCCACACGGAGCTGTCACACAAGTGCTCGCGCGCACGGGCACGTCATTGTGACATTGTGGAGCGCCCACGGGAGTGCGAGGAAACCAGTTGTTGAGAGCAACAGCTGCTCGACCCGTAACCCACATACATCACCGCACGTCATTGTTCGCCGCGCGTGCATTATTCGAAACAGGTATGGGGACGCACCTTGGTATTACGTCATCGTCGACACTAGACAAGGCAGGTAATGAGCGTATGTCATCGCTCCTCGCGCGCGAGAGAGAGAGAGAGAGAGAGAGAGAGAGAGAGAGAAAGATGAAACGGAAAGACGATACGACGGTGGCCCTCTTACGTCTTATCGCGTCACGCGAATCCATGGATGGATTCGACCAAAAAGCCATGATTGAAAACGTTACCCCGACGTAATCGGACGACGTATCGCGTTTCGAAGCACTCGGCTGGTAAGCTCGACAGGATACGAGTCGTTAGCGGTATCACGACGATATATAATTGATGCTCGAAGCGGTGTCTGTATTCTCAGATCCATATTTGATATGCGACGCCGTGTTACCAGCGTGTACCTATGCGGATACGTTGAGTGATACGTGTAACAGCTCGGGTTCATAATTCATTATCGCTCGGAAGCTCGCTGTACGGTATTATGGACTTGGAAATAGACACATTATCGAACGCGTCACGAGTCGTTATTCCGACCCGCTTTCCATTTGATCTCTTCTTCTTTGCGACCAACAGATTATCGAAAGTAATTTTATCCTTCCCTATGAATATACATACACCCGTCGACGGGTATACATATCCGCGAATAAATTAATATCGATCTCGCGTACGGTCGGTCAAAGGCGCTGCTTTCGAATTCACGACAGAAGGCGGAGAACTAATATTTGCGCCGCGTTAAATAGTCAAGTTTACGTGGGTTTTTAAGCTGACAGGGGACGTCGGTTACCCACTGCCTCTTTGATAGGCGTCAGCTATATTCACGCGGCACACGGGTCTTCGCTTTCACTCAATTTGTTCGCGTTGAAATCCGCTGACGCTTTCTTTGACGCGCTTTTCTTCTCACCCCACGACGCGCGCGCGCGCGCTAAATTCACTCGAATATCCGTTCCCAAGAGGAAAATATTATTTCTTCTCGCGGCCATAAACGGAACGGAGAGACAGAGATGAAATATTTTTCCAACAAAATGAAAACAAGTCGGGGGCGAGAGCTCGCCACGATTGGTTACGCTGAAAGCCCTCGTTCACGGTGCTCATAAATCGCAAGTGTGCAATCCTGTCGAGGGAGTTAATAAAGACCCTAGTGCGCGCATAGTATCGTGGGGAGAGGGGTCGCAAGTGCATCGTGACGCGTCAGGCTTTTGACGAGCTCCCGTCGCACGCTGAACCGAACGCAAGAGGGACGAGAGCCACAAGCCGAGCGAGGGAGAACGAGAGAGAGAGAGAGAGAGAGAGAGAGAGGGAGAAAGCAGAGAAGATAGGAGTAAAAAATGGGGAGAATGCGAGTGCTCGCGCGACGACGAGTCCGGGAGATAAAATGTGTTTCCATTTCCTCGCGGTGGCAACAGGGGCGCTTTCGTGCAATTTCAATATGAAACTGTGAATAATGCATGACGACGACGACGACGACTGAGAGGTGGCACGGGTAAAGGGGTGCAGAGGAGGGTGAGATCCAGCACGACGACATCGTCACGCTGCTCACATCCCGGCCGATGTAAAACCGAGATAGATGGGAACCGCGGTAAGTTTGAATAATGAGCGAGCGTAACGATGATACGTCGACTTATGCGCTCGTCGTCGCTTACTCGAGCTCCTGCTGCTCCGTCGCGAACAAAAAAGGAACTCGAACACGCGGTCCCCGCTTCGTTATTTCCTTTTTTCCTCCTCTTTCCCGGCAAATGACTGAACAAGAAGAGAAAAAAAAAACGCACAAACGTCGAAACGAGTTACACGCGCTGTTCGTTCGGCGTACACGCCGATAAAAAGCATACGGGCGAATTTAACTCGTCGAGCTCGGTATCGCATTAATCGAAACGGCGCTCCGCGAGGGACAATGGCGCAAAAGCTAACCCGCGCGCATACCGAAATGGCAAATTCCAGACGGCTCTCGGTCGACCGATACGAGGAAACAGGAACGTCCAATATGGCGGTAGTGTTCTCTCCGAGGTAACCGCGGCATCGAGAGACCGGAAAGTGAATACCAGTGGTAGCGCGAAAGGTGGTAGGAGCTGAACCAGGAGCAGAGATCGTTTTACCCAAAAGCAGCAATGTACGAGAGCGAGAAAGGGAGAGAGAGAGAGAGAGAGAGAGAGTAGAGTTTCTGGAGTGAATATCGGTGGCTACGTCCCGCGAAGACGAGAGTGGGGTTACAATGGTCTCTTCGCGAGCTCCTAATCCTGAGCGAATCTGCGGGCCATATGTAAGGATTAAAGTCGGCCCTACGGTCGCCTCTCTCGTCGTTCCCAAAGCCCGTACAAGCGCACCACCAAGGCCATTAGCCGATCGAGCGAACTCGTGTTCCGCGGTGCTGCAGACAGCTAGTCACGATCGAAGCTTAGGCGAGTGGCGCTATCAGCGATTGGCTTAGTAGCTCTTCTTTTTCCTCGACTTCTTCATTTTTTTTTTTTTTTATCCACCGTAACTGACCCACGTGATCCGATTCCGAGGCTCGTTCGGAACGGTCCGCGGGCACGAGTTCACGACTTGTGTAACGAGTGCAAGATGGTTATCTTCGGTGTAGCCGCCACGCGCGGTACTGTCCCGATAGGGACGTGTATATACCTTCGTAGGTGGGAAACTGTACGAAAAGACGGTGTAACTGCTAACCGGAGAGGGACGATTCGATTCCGATCTCGGAGACTCGTTGCATACCGCGATCTCGTGCTCGATTTTATAAGATTTAAAGATTTTACCGGCGGTACTGTTCGATGCATCCGATCGCGCCTCTCTTTATTGACCAATCTGCTCTGAATAAAAATATTTGGTTAGTAATATTTTATTGCGACATCATTTGAATTTTGGCCGGGGAAGGATTGTTATTTCGCCCGATCTGACACCACTGATAAATAGGCTATGCGCTGCTACGTTAGTGTAAATATAAGGTCTGGGACCGAGCTGCTTATTCTTCACTTTTGGATATTTCCAAGAGAACAATCCGACTAATTTTTCATTGCAAACCAATGGACTTCCTTCGTCACCCTTTGACATTATGAGAATAGAATTAATAAAAAGTTTTTATGTAATCAAAAATCGAATTTTGTCATTTCAGAACTCACTGGTTGAACTGTGAACGATGGAGATAAACTGCATAAAGCATCGTGTTCCAACACGTATTTGTACATCCACTTTTCGCACACCCTTGGAGGTTGCAATTGTATACCTTTTATCGTGCGTACTTGATTTTTCTCCCATGCATACAATTTACAATTTCTTTCTTTCGATGGATTCCGGTCGAGTTCTAAAAGTTTCACTGGTATCGATGAAACTGCTTTAATGTGATCAGTCTACCGATGTGATCAAAAATATATACAATTAAAAGAGGCTACTTCGAAATATGAATTTAAACACTCACTTTTAGAAGGGCTATATCATTCTGCGCACCGTATGGTTGAAAATTTTGGTGTTTATCGTGACAATAAATTATAGACACATTACTTCTCTCTATGATTACATTCCATTCGATAGCAATTGCGAGTTGTAAATTAATTTTTGGTTCGATCACATCGCTTCGACATACGCATGACGCAGGTGTTAAAACGAATTGTTCGTCAACGAGTACACCAGAACATCTATGCTCGCCACGATGTCGTATTGAAACCGGATGTATTCGATCTATAATAAAGATATTATCCACAGAACATTCTCGATGAGATCATTCAATTTTACTTCATTTTCCACTTACCTGCTACAATGAATTTTATGAAAAATAACAGAACAAAATATGAATACGTGAATTGCATTATTGAAAATAAGTTCTGCACTGGCGAAACATTTGCGAAGAGCTTGGATTTAAATGTGTACTATAAAACGTTATTTTTATTCATATACATAAAATTTATGATTGATTCGCACATTTAACACTTTGATTATTCCAGTACAAGTTATCATTATGAAGTGACATGGTTTATCATTTATGGTTTTATTTTTCCACGTTTTCTTAATTTTACTCGTTGGTTATAGTTCATATTGGATGTTCTAAAAGCAAAGAGAATAAATTTTTATTTTTATCAAAATATTACAGTTTTATATTTCATCTATGAATAAAGTGATTGTACTTTCAACGACAAATATGTGACTTTTTTTTGATATGCTCATTTAAAAAATCTGATTGATGTTTATTCAATTCTGTAAATAGATAAGGTGTAGCTCCGTGTCGATCTGCCCTGTGATATTTCCATGAAAATAATCCAACTAATTCTTTGTTGCAAACTAACGGAGCTCCTATATCTCTCTGAATAACAGTATAGTGATCGTTCAATAATCATAAAATATTTCTCGAATTATGTTAACCAATTTGGATGTATACTTACAGGCTGAATATCCAGAAGATTAGATACGATACACAATACATTAGTTGGAACAAAACTCGCGATGTCCATTATAGATTCACAAGAACTACTAGGAATAAAATTCTCAGGGAATATTTCTTGCATTTTATTTTTGGTCCATGTGTAAAGATAACAGTTATGATGTAAATATGGTTTTGAATTCGAAATACCAATAAGCTGACTAGATTTTACCGATTCGACTTTTCTTTCCAACTGTAATTGTGGAAAGGATTTATTAAATGTTTTACACACAATAAATTAAGATGAATATTGCAAATAATTATTGTACGAATAATTTTTAACGTTGGTTTCATTCTCACCACTATTATGGCTACGTCATTGAATTTCCCATGTGGGCTGGAGTCCTTCGCTTTCGGGTGACAAATGATACTACTAATGCCATAAGATTGATATGGAGTTAAATAACCACTGATTACAGCTACAACACTACTCTTTTTTTTTTTCGATATTTCATGTGTACACATGCATGCCCCAGCTGTTAATACGTAGCTGCTAGTATAAAGCACTCCAGTACATCGATGTTCCGCATCGACACTCAATGAAACAACGTATAAAAATTTTTTACCAATGACATGAACCGCCTCCGGCATACTGTTCACTATTACGAAGAAATTTCGATGAGAATTTGTTACGTATAGTAACTGTAACTAATTCATTACTATTTAACATACCTTCATTTACTACACACAAACTTAGAAGTACTGTAAATAGAAATATGAATGTATTGTCCTCCATAGTCAAACGTTGTAATAAGTATTTTCGCAGCTTAAATTTATTCACAACCTTTTTTCTTATCAGAAAAACGAACTATTGTCATAAAGTTTATTATTCGGAAAATACCTGACGAAAAATTCGCAGCATGAACAGTTTTAAAAATTATCTGTCGAAAAGTTAATATTTTGCATATTATTCAGTGCTATCAACGTGGTACAATAAAATGTATGAAGGCAAATTATTTGAAAAGAATTCACTTTCGTTATAAATTATTTTAAGTTACATGCATTATATACGTAATCAAGTTGTTCTATTGATAATAATTTATCAACATTTTAATGAGAATATAAGTTTAAAAAAATTTAGAATATTTATTCCTCATTTCTTGGAGAAAATGCGTATGAGCAACGTTGGTAAAAACATAGAGCCTTCTCTTTTTTTTTGCAATTTTGGGACTTTCCCAGGTGAAAAGTCCGATTACTTCTTGGTTGCATATCAAAGGTAAGCCTATGTCTTCCTGTAAAAATATAAGTAGTGAATTCATTCAGCTTGTTACAACTAATATTAGTGAATTAGGTATTATCCAATAATTACATCTGTAAGATTAAGATCATCAGTTAACACGCAAATGTGATCATTCTGAACGGTATTAGGATCGACCATCTTACTACAACGCTCACTTGAAATTATTTCCATAGAGCCACTACTGTGTTGATGATTCCATTTAACTGTATAACAGTTTTGATAGCTTCTCGACATCGAATCAGCTACTTTGATTAAAACTTCATTTTTTGCCAATTTTATCTTCTTTTTAAGCTTCAATCGTAGAAAATATCATGATGTATTGTACTATTTACTTTTTATATAAAATTATGAAAAAAAAAAAATTACCAAAATAATTGCAATATCATTAGTACCCGCGAAGGCTGGAATACTATTAAAGGAATCGTGACACTCAAATCCGTACAAATTGATCGGTTTTCCAGCTTTCTTCATAGTCGAAGTCTCTATCGCTACAGTAAGTTCAGAAAATTTCATATATTTTATACACAGACATGCCGAGGATGTTAACACTGCTTGTTTAGAAACGAGCACCCCCGTACAAAGAGACTTGCCTCTAAATAGTACTTGAACCTCACTCAGGTTAATTCTAGGTGCACCAAAGTTACTAACTATGATGTTACCTGTAACGAGATTTTGATAAATATTTCTATCGTTTATTCACTTCATATCGTTATAATATTACCTGAATGTACGTTGTCATAAGTTAACGAAAAACAAACCAGAATGAAAACAATTATATTCATTTTTTATAAACAAGAACTGACATTTTACGGTCGATGCAAGTTTTTTTATCCATCAGAGTTACATTTACTTTACACATAACTTTACGATATCTCAACCTTGTCGAAGTTAGAATTGATTAGACCTCGATGACGTTTGAATTCTGAAAATAACGATTCATAAAATATACATTTTCCAATTCTCCTTTTTTCGTTGATAATAGCAATGAATAAAGGTTTCATTTTTTAAATATTTTTATGATGAAAATAATAGCGGCGAGGATGACGCGCATCGCTGAATGTGCAAAACGATATACATGGATGTTTATGGCTGATTGTAAATCTGATAAGATGAGGGACATTTTGGCAGGGGAGCCGTTGGCGATTCCATAACTGTAAAGTCAGAAGAAGTGACAGCGGGAAGCTGGCCTGCGCGTTAATTTGATTTTCCTATCGGCGGACGCATTTCGGTTCGCTCTCATTCGTGGTCGGTATACAACGTCGGGCTTTACGTGTCTACGGGCGACTGGATCGGGCAATTTATCAATCTGCGAACGTCGACCGGGAGAGAAAGACACCGCCGAAGGTGTGAGAAACCCGGCGAAAAGCGAACGATCTAGGAAACCGATGGATGCAGGGACGGACTATGTTGAAACCATTTTCATGGGTAAAGTTGTAAAAAAAATTTATCCACTAGAGTTAACAACGCTTAATGCTACTATGAAGATGATGAATTGTAAAATAAAAATACAGACTTATCATTTAGCAAATTCAGCGAGAAAAGTAAAAAATATAAAATAACAGTAAAAAATGTGAATACTTGGAAGATATCTAAATTGAAACACAATTTAGTCGTTAGTCAAGGAGAATAACACGGAGGAAAATGACTCGAAGATGAAGGTAAACGAACTCTTGACTGACTACGGCCCTGAGTCTGACAGGATAGAAGCAAAGGAGGGGAGGGAGAAAACCGACGACTCTTGGCCGGGCGGGTAATTTAACAAGATTGATGCGAAGCCGACATGCCACAGTTTCGCAGCTCTCGTGGCGTTAGTCGGCAGCGATGGAAGGAGCGGGGAGGGGAGGGGAGGAGCGCGGAGGGAGGTCTGGGAGTCGGGACACGAGGTCGCTCGGGGGAGTT
>NCVS01000221.1:648838-677718 GCA_003055095.1 Goniozus legneri
CGTTTGAGCGACTGGTGGTTATTAGGGGGCCTCGTCACGCAGACGGCTGACGTAAATCTACACATCCGCGGAATCACGCAGCTCGTGTTAAAAACAGCGCGCCTAGACTTATGACTTATAGAACCGATTACTCCGCGCACACACGAGTGAAAATCTAGACGATCGGGGGACGAGGAGGAAACGAGACCCGGGCGCGCATAACGCCGCGCGTAATATCGCCGCGTATCCACTTTAACGAGTCAAATACCATTATTCACCTCGGCCCTACCCTCACGCGGCATTCTCGTTACTCACCGCAGAATTTAATTAACCGATCATTAGCCGTGGCTCGTATACAGGCCGGACCGATCCCGTACCCTACGTACGCCCACGCGGATAAAGAGGATAGCGCGAGGCCACGATCTTGAGAAATACCGTCGTGGCGGGGTTCGTTTCGGTGGGTTAATGGCGGCTAACCGCGATCCTACGAAGCCGGCGTGCTACCGGAGAGCGCTCGTAATTATTCACCCGATGTGGCCGGGGGGGATGCATAGCGTGCGCATCGCGCCAGATCATTCGGAGCCTGTGCACCGCAACGGTTGTGTGTGCAGTCACCGCGAGAAGAGAGAGAGAGAGAGAGAGAGAGAGAGAGAGAGGCAATATTAATTGGCTCGTTTATTGCGACTTGGGCGGGCGCGAGCGCGAAGCCTCCCACGCCGCCCAGCGCCATCTCCGCGACGACTTTTCAAAAGAGAAAGGGGGAGGCTCAAGCCGGTGACTCCGGCGGGTTGCAAGGGTCGCAGCGGTAATCTGGCGCGCGCGACATGTCCCACTAAATCACCGCTGTTCTACCGACTCGCTCGCGTTACATTTCCCCCGAGTTTTCACCTCCCGGCCACCCCCCTACCACTCCCCGCGACTAGCCTGTCGACGATAATCTATCACGTAGCGAAATTCCATATTATTTATCATCCGTTACGGCTTCCCGCTGAATACGAGAGGGGGGACAGAAAAAAAAGAACGTAAAAGAGAGACCGACGGACAGGCCGTCAGCCCTGACGAATCGTAATTGTTTAATTATCAGCCGGCGGTATGGGAGCGTAGTTTCACAGCCGTCAGTGACAGACGCTCGCTCGCGTATTTTATTCGCCGGAACGGTATAAGGATACCGATCTACCGGTTTATCGTCCCGGGACGATCGGTGAAATTGACGAGCGCGCGCGCGCGCGTCTTTCTCTTTTCGCCCGTCGCGTTCTTATTGTCGGCCGCGAGGGTAAACGCGGCATATTTGAATAATTTCCTCGTTTGCAGGCGGGCCCGCAATAAAGACGCGTACCGAAGACCGCTCATGCTCGCTACTTATCCCAGCGTCGACGATCTTCGACCGGATAGCTCTCGCGCTTTCCGTCGTACGCCGCGGAGGATGAGGCGAGCGAAAAAAAAAAAATAAGTAGTTTTCAACGCGCGCATCGCCGCTCCGCGGAAAATGATAAGCGCCTTCCGACGATCGGTGAACACTATACTCGCGCCGGCCGTAAAAATTTTTCCCGATCGAGCCGAATTTCTTCACTCTCGAACGTATTTCCCGGTGGGTAAATTCGCGTCACGTAACGTCGTTATTGTTATTATTCCCGGCGTGATTAACTTTTTATCCCGTCTCTCGTAATTCAAGCGACAAGCAAAACATTTGCGTACTGTGTATACGTAACCGCGCGCGTTGGAATTTTTGTCGCGCGAGTCTCTCCTACTCTGTCTCTCTCTCTCTCTCTCTCTCTCTCACTAACTCGGCAGATTTGTCACAACGAATTTACATTCAGATGGTGCTATCTAATCCAGGGTAAGTTAAAAAATTTACGACTTTCGGTAAATCACCGCGCTCACTCGCGCTGCTTACCCGCCCGGGCGAATGGTCTCGTGCATTTGAATTGTTTATGGTCGCGCCGTAAAACAATGATACGAGAGATTATAACTCAGCGAGTAGTAAAGTTCCTTCTCGCGTATATCGCTCCGCGTGCTCGCTCCGCTCAAGTTCACGGTGCGGAGAAAAGAGATATAGTCATACGCGACTCGGGTCAATTTGTAATGAGCTCGGGAGGAACCATCCATCTTTCCGGTGATTAACTAACTTCGTTGGCTATGCAACTCACGGCTCTCGGCTTCTCCTCGCGCATATAGCCCGGTTCCCCGAGTACGACGTCCTGGGTGCGCGGAAACTCGGCGATAATCGATCGGGCGGGCCGAGCGTCGTTCGATTTCCTGCGAGTTCCGTCCGTGTTTACACCCCCGTTGGAGCGAGGGCTCCATGGATTGCGGTGATTTAAGAGACGCGGGCGCCCGTCGACGTTATGACAGCCGATACGATATCGCGCGGCACTCTCCTTCCCTCGCGCGACTATTTATCATCCGGCTCGCTTTCGACGCGCGGAGAACGATCTATGGCGAGTTGGCGCGCTGTATAAAATCATCCGACGATCGCGAATTAACAACGTAACGTCGAGTGAATAATGCCCCATCGCTCTGTCCATAGCCGTTTGATGTTTCGATCGGCAGCGAACGAGAGAGAGAGAGAGAGAGAGAGAGAGAGAGAGAGAGAGAGAGAGGGAGAGGGAGATTCGATACGGCCGTGAGCGGCTCTGCCATTTTCGAGCGAGAGGTTGTAAAAATTTCTCGCAGTTTCACGACGCGCGAGCGGACATTTATGAAAATGTACACGCACCTCCGGAACATCAAACGGCGGGTTATGCCGTTGGAACCACGCACCGGCAGAATTCCACTCCGTTCTTTTCACTCCTCTCTTTCCTCTCCTTCTCGCTCGCCTCTACACTCGCCTCTACTCGCCTCCCCCCGTCGCGGTGTTGTTACGCCACCGAGTCGTAATTTACCCGGAGCGTTTATGGCATTGTTGTGAAGCAGTGCTTGGCGTCGTCTTATAAAACCAATTTCGCGGGTATTATGCAAGCTGTCAGTCCACGAGTGAGTTATGGCAAACGTAGCCCGCAGCACAAACACGCGTTAATACTTATACGCGTCTACGGGGTGTCTTGGAAGTAATGTCCGGCCGGATAATAACTCGCTCGTGTGTTAAATTTTTACGAGAGAGAGCGATTTTTTCACGCGCGGATTACTCGTACGGTTATTGAATGTCGCTCCGAGCGAAACAATCGATAGAACGAGAATTTATAACTCGGCATCGCCATTGAAATGAGGTAAAATAAACGAATGGAGATAGCGAGGGCGTGTATGCACGATTGTCTCGTTTACCGAACTCATCTATTTGCGTAGAATTAGCGCGAATCGACTATCGTCAATTGACTGTTTACATAGTCAAATAAATAGTAAAAATAACGAGTCTCTTCTCGATTCGGCACTATCTTTTTTTATCCCGTCTCGCCAGAACTGCTAAAAGAAGCATTTTAGCGCTATAAAAACGAGCTCTGAATTATCTCATAATAATCGTCGCGAATGTTTACGTCGATATAAATGTCTCGCGATAGCGAAACTACGACCACGAGCGGGAGAATTTATTTCGCTGGTATACGTAACCGTCGAAATATACTCGATTGTAGCCATCGACGTATACAATTTCTAGCTGATTTACAATTTTCGAAAAAAAAAAGAGAAAAGAATCGAGATTTTTTTTTGCCGAGTACTGGGTAAATTAAAATATAATATTTATCGGCGACTACTGCATTTATGAATTTACATCGCGAGATTATAAACGCGAAAAAAATTCCAATTGGATATTTAAATGCCGTTATTTATACTTTGTAATTCAGATAGGTGTCGATCTTTCTCGTTCGTTCTTATTAATATACGATGGCTATCCCAAAACGATTCCATAAAATACGAAATTTGGCGGCGATCGAGGGGGATCGACGAAATCGGTATCTCGGGTATACGTTATATTACACGTCGAAAAATTCGGAATAAGATTCGCGCGGTTGTCGCGGGGACGCCAAGGGGTATGGCCATTTACCGCTTCTCCCCTCCCGCTCGTGTCATCAACGCCGTTGTATCGGCAATATACATCCTCCTCCGACTGGACCTATAAACGTTTCGAGTGAATCCCGCTCGAAAATCGGCCGTTATATCCTTCCGATCTGTTGGACAATAAACTGGTGTGTGTATAGGCTCCCTCCCTTTCCCTCGCGTGCACGCAAACACGTACGTATATATACGCGTCCTCTGACGTCCCGCGCTCTGGGACCCCCTAGTATCCATCGGCCCAGCGTCGCGTTTAACTCCATTGGAATATACGAGGCTATATCCGGAATTTCGTTCCAGGCCGTTAAGACACTAGATTCCACTTTATCGGCAGCGTAATGGTTATATAGCTGTTAAAGTTGCCCCTCGTACAACTTTTCCAATCTTATCTTTCGCGTATATGGGCTGAACGGTGGGGCCGGGAGGGTGGGAGGGGGATGGGACGACGAGTGCCTCGGGAAAGCGGAAAGGATTTAGTTAAATTGGACTGCATGCGAAGAGTTGTCGGTGAGATTTGTTCGGGCGTATCGGCACGAAGAGAGCGCTGACCGTCGTCGGACTCGCACGCTCGTCGATGGCGAACGTGCCGGAGGGCGAGGACGCCGGGGGCCGAGGACGGTAAACGTCTCCTTACTTTTTATAAGCGAACCTCTTCGAGAGAGCGTCGAGAGCGCGCGCCTCGGTGACCAGCTTGTCGATACGTGACTCGCGTACTCACGGCTCCTCTTTTCTTGTCCCAAACACCGCGCTCTCTATTCTTACGTATACGAGACTCGAGATTGCGCCTCGCGCGTACCATCTGTATGAAAAACTTTGCGCTCACTTACCGCGCGATTACGCCGCCGACGATTTTATCTCCCATCGAGTCACATTTTTAATTAAAGCGTTACTCGATACCTCGAGTATGCGCGCGCGAGAGAGAGAGAGAGTATCGTTTATCGGAGCCACTCGAGGAGCGAAGCCGCGAACGAGCGTGTAAGCCAGTGCTGGACGTATAGCCATATCCGGCGCTCTCCTTGGTTCGCGTCGGCCCACGGAATCTGTATATAACGCCAAGGGTTTACAGCATTATACGGGGGCCGGGTGAGCTAAGTCTCATAACGCCGGTGGCTCGAGTTCGGGGTGGTTGGCCGGGGGGACAGGCGCTAATGGGGTGAAAATCACTTAACCCCTCGTCAGCGGGGCTGAATCGCGTTATTCAATTCGCGCTTAAGCCACGATAATAACATCAGCGAGAGTGACAGAGAGAGAGAGAGAGAGAGAGAGGTGCGCGCGCACGAAAGCGGCCGGCGTGCGGCGTGGCGCGAAGTCGAGGGCTGACGTAGCGCGAAGATTTACGGCGCACGGTCCGGGGCATGCATCCTGTATGAATGGCGGGCAGCTTGTAATAATTCAACTCCGCGGCCACACCTCGGCCACTTCCCGTCTGCAGTCTGGCAGGGCACGACCGCCGTGCGCGAGCTACACGTATAGGAGGACACGTATACACACCCACGCGGGCGTATACACGCGAACCTTTCCGGTAACTGCGCGGCTCGACATCCAACCCCTACCACGAGGACCATATATACCCCTAGTTTATCTCTCTCTCGCTCGCGCTCGACTTCGCTGTTCACCTTCTCCCGTCTTCCTCCCACTTATTTACCGTTCTCTCTCTCTCTCTCTCTCTCTCTCTCACTTTCGCTATAGCTCTCGGGTCCCCCTCTCGCGATCTCATCCACCCCGACGAAACCCCCTCCTCGACTTCCTCTCCTCCATCTCCCCCTACACCACCCTTATCCGAGAGAGCTCGACCCGAGCGAGCGAAGAGCTCTGATATATCGGCCGCACACATTGCACTGGATGGAACGCAATATGTCCGCCGAGAAAGGCAATAACCATTAGGTCCCGAGAAAACTGCCCCATTTCAAACGACACGAACGGTCGAATATCAGGAAATTTATATCTGGTGGCCCCGCTCTCTCGCCTCCGTTCCCTCGGTCCACCCTCCTCGCTTCGATCCCCCACCACCGCTCCAACCACCGTGTGGCCTCGGAAGGGGGTGAGAGCTGGAGAAAGAGAGAGAGAGAGAGAGAGAGAGAGAGAACAGAGACCGTCAGCGACGAGACATATCGCGCCCGAGCGGAAGAGGTTATAAACGCGAACGGCCGTAGAGGATATAAGGGTCGTGTATTGCGAAAGACCCGAAGACACACAACTACGCACCTCGCTTTCATCCGATCGACAGTCACGGTTCATCGTTCCTCGGCGGATTAAAAAGAATGAACCCCTCGGAATGAAAATTGCGGGTAAATGAATAAGAAAAAAAGGCGGGGGAAAAATCGAAGATCGGCGGTTAAGGCGTAACGCGATTTACATTCCGATCGCGCGACGTTTTAATGGTCCCATTGCGTGAAGGTAGATCGTAAGGTTAGAACGAGCGCGGCTCGTTATGCATCTTTCGACGTTCCGAGGCAACGGCGGAGCCCGCCAGGCAACGTATGCTTTCGAATTTACAACCGCGCGTTTCGCGAGCGAGCGTTAAGTAGCGGTCTCGTTGCCGAGGCTAGACGCATCCGCGCATGGGCGGTAAAGGCCCGCGGTGCGCGATAACGCGCCGCGGCGTCGTACGCGCACCGCTCATGACGATATTTATCCGCGATTTACGATCTAATCTTCCGCGCTCAACACTCAATTTACATCTGCTCGCGAGCTTGATCGATTATCCCCCTTTTCCCGGCTCACGCGAGACATATCGTTATACCAGTTCTCGCTCGAGCGCGCTCCCGATCGCGAAACCACAGCTCCCTTCCGGTTCTACGACGACTCGGGCGAGAGAAAAATGACAGGAGGCGCGTGGATTCCGATACAGCCGGGCGGTATAAACGACCAGTAGCGATAGCGGTAACGCGGGGAAGGGTCGTTCGAGGTGATTTACGTCTCGTCTTTGTGTTATTCTCGAGCTGTGTTTTACGATTTAACCATCGATTTCCGGCAACGCGATCGCTCGCGTGTATTGGCCCACTTACGTGGAGCGCGGACCTCGCGCGCTCGCTCGCGAGAGACCGATGACGCAATTTCCGTTCCCGGGCTAAATATGTATTTACAGCGCGTCGGCAGGCGGGAGATAAATAGATTATCGGCGCGTTACGAGACTCGGATTTATGGTGCGTATTCACGACAGGCGTGGGTGTACCGCGCGTTTCGTCGCCCCGCGTCGAGAAATATATTACTCGCGAGCACTCGGCGTCTATACACGCCGCTGTCCTACGCCCTTCCTTGTCTCGTTCGGCCGTTAGCTCACGGACAACGGAAACGGCCGCGAACTGCACGAGCTGACGTGACATCCAGTCGGTCCGCGAGAGAGCGAATTGGCCAGGGACGCGCGCGATTTGTCTCGTCTAGTTTCATTCGAACAGATTAACGCGGCCAATTTTCCGCAGGTGCGGCATTCAACAGGAGATCCGCGAGTCGGGCGCGATCACGGCCAATTTCGATTTCTCGTTTCGTTTTACAAGGGGGCGGCGAGGTGGGATTAAGGGGAAAAATGCTTAGCTGATAAGTCGAATTATCCCCGGGGGTTGGGAGGCGCGCTCCCTCGCCGAGGGTAAGTTGGTAATCGGCCGGGAGAAGGTATATCGGTCCCGGGGCGTTATAGGAGGTTAACCGGAATATCAGAGGTTAGGTTAAGAGGCGAGAATCGACGTTCCGACGTCGTGTCGTAACCTACGTCCCGGCGCGGACGCGTGGTGAAAGGCAGAAGCGGGGTGGCGAGAGGTGGCTCGGCACTGCCGGCTGCGGCCAGAAATTGCTTTTCCCCTATAAGACGCCATTATCACGCACCATCTTGTTCAAATGGCTCCGTAAAATGCCGAGAAGCAGCGGGTCTCTCTCTCTCTCTCTCTCTCTCTCTCTTTCTCTTCCCTTTAGAGGGGGTGAGGCGAGCGAGCCGCACGGTGCCCGCGGTATTGCTGTGTCCAGCGCTGCGGTCAGCTTTGACCGTACTTGCGGAGAGCGGAGGGGGGGC
This sequence comes from Goniozus legneri, assembly GCA_003055095.1. Classification (NCBI taxonomy): domain Eukaryota; kingdom Metazoa; phylum Arthropoda; class Insecta; order Hymenoptera; family Bethylidae; genus Goniozus; species Goniozus legneri. The sequence continues at coordinate 656,808 of NCVS01000221.1, forward strand.
AAAGAAAAAAGAGAAGAGTGCTGGCCGTGCGAGCGCAAGAGGCGCGCAATTGCGCCCCGCATGGTGAAATTGTGGTCGCTCTCTTTTCCGTCGAGTTCTCTCTTCGGCCAACACTCGGGCCACCTACCCTCGTCGTTATACTTCGCACGTCTCGTCTCTTGCTTAACTTTCGTCCCTTTCTCTCTCTCTCTCTCTTGATTTTTCACACTCTCCTCTTCGTTCGGGTGTCCCCGTCCTACCGTGCGTTAAACGCGGTCGCGTAGCACTTTTTCCCGACGAAAAAGTGCAACGAAGAGGGAATGACGAAGGAAATATCGAGGAAGCGGGGATAGCGGCGTTTGGCGCTCTAGAAGCTCATGTCACGACATTGTAATATCGCGAGGCTGTAACGACCGAGACTCTGCCAAACGATGCCATTTATTTAATTTCTTGGAACGAGAGCGAGAGAGAGAGAGAGAGAGAGAGAGAGAGGACGCGCGGCGCAATTTTTCCCCGAAACATTAATGACGGCTAGAACGAGCGGCAGGGGATGACGCGAGCGCGCGCGTGCGTGGGCTCCTTGCATATAGGGCCTCTTTTGTACTCGCGGCTCCCGTTGCGTCAGACACGATCGCGCGCCTGCAGCTCATAAATTCACGTAATAGACTATCAAAGAGCATATTTCATTTCTCCCCTCTCCCTCCCCCGTTCGCCGCCACTTTCCGTCATCGCGTCTAACAGCTTCTTTCCTCTCCTCGCGTCCCCTCGTTCTCCCGCCGCGTCTCGCTCGCCGAAATTCTCCTCGTCCGCGACCTCACGGCGACGAGAGCCAGCGAAATCGATTGGCTCGCGAGGCACGGCGACAACGCGCCCGAGTCCTCGGGCCGCTTTGTTCGATTTTACGCCCCGAGTCGTTACGTAGTTCAAATATGAAATTCGCCGGGCACGATGGGAGGAGGAGGAGGCACGGAAGAATGAGCGCGCGGTCGGTGGTCGGGCGCGGTTATAATGCGCCCACGACGATTGTTCGATGGCGCAGCGATACACTCGTAGATCGTTGAAGCGTATCGCGAGCGCGACCGACATCCGCAAACGGTGGAGGGAGGGAGAGAAATATGCGCGGTATTGAAACGCGATCGAGTATGTCGCGGTTCCACGAGATAATGAGTAATGAGACGTGTATGCGATATTTACGAGCCGAGCGGTGATTTATCGATCGCCGCAACGTCTGTGAAAATCCTTTTTCGTCAGTGATTTCTCACGTGCCTGCGCTCGGCGTCTCGGGAGCGGCGTTGTTGTGCCGACGCGAGAGCCTCGTCCTCCGGGCTCGTGAGTAATGAAGAGCTGACAAAGATGAAACGACCTTATTTGCGACGCGCGGTTAGTGCCCCGTATATGTATAAGCCCCGCGATACGCGCGCGTCTGTGCGCCACTTTATCGTGCGCTCTTTTTTTTTTCTTCTTTCCCGTTCTGTGTACGTGTGGCGACGAACCCTGAGCCAGGTGCGCGCACGAGGAAGCCCGACATCCCCGTCGCGGTATCGACGCGATTTTTCAACTCCCTACAGGAATTATGAATCGATAATACACAAGTAGCGGAGTGTGTAGCGACGTATTCAATATTTTCTCACTTTCCGGTTTTTATATTCGTTCCGCGTGCGTCAAATGGCGATTCGATTAATGTCACTGTTGATTTAACGTCGTTCAACCGAATATGAAAGGTTAATACAAAATGAGATTGCTTTTGGAAACTGCGGAAATTGACGTCATCGCTGAATTGTTTGATACGTCATTATCGATTTAAGTAGTTTAAGAGTTATATACAGACTGTAGCATCCTGTTCAGAGATAATCGATTTCCATGAATAATACCGTTTCCGATTTCTGCATCCAATGCAACGCGTCCAACGAACAAACTTTCTTGTTATTAACGTTGTACCGTATCGGATGGCGTATGGGGATATCTCGATAGACGTAGTTAAAACTCGACTCTCGTCATAAAACTTTGTCACTTTGTTTCGACTGCGTAAATATTTGAACAGACGATGAGCTCTCGACAGTAACCCACGTCAACGCGGGAGAGTCTCTCTCCGCTCGTTCGATGCGGGAAGTCGATATCTTTTTCGCCCCCACACGACGCCACGCGCGACGTGTTCGACCAAAATTAATTGCCCTGCGGCTCTCTCGCTCGCTCGACGCGCGCGTGCGAGCGTCGTTACGCCGATCCATGGATTTACGCCTATTTATAACGACTCGAGAGGAACGATCCGTTGAGGTCTCTTGTTCAACGCGCCTATTTTTTATCCTCTACTCGTTTCTTTTATTCTTAACGCGCATTAAACTTCTCCGTTGACGGTACGAGCGCAAACGTCGGTGCGAATCAAGGCGGTCCTCGCAAAGAAGGCACGGTCTGTCGTCGCTCGTTCGTTTCACGATCCCTTACACGACAGTCGACTTCTCGCATTTTATGATCTCCGTGTCGTTCTCGACAATAATATTCATCACGACTTCCTTCGTCGTGTTACTCGGGAAACTCGCTCCTCTCCTTTCGCGGCGTGCGCGTGTTTCCAGGATGATTCCAATGCCCAGCGAGGATATCAAAAGTTTTTCGATTCGAAGGCTATTACAGTTTTCGAATCAGGCGTCATGGGTGGAAGATGAATTTTGTCAAGAACCGTGGGTGGACAATAAGCCTGCTCGAAGGTGACTCTCGACGAGCTCTCGGGGGACGAAAACTGTAATCGAAGGCGCGTCGGAGCCGGTGAACTTTGAATTGGCGCCCGATGCTGAAATAATGGGGTATGAAGAATAAAAAACTCTCGCGGGCTATCTTTTCGTTCGCCAAGGTTTGCAGAAGACTGTCAACAGAGGGATCGCCGTAGGCGATAACGTTCGGAATTTCAGTCACGTTGACCCCTTTACCGGCCGAGGGTGAACCGAGTGTGCCAGGTTGGCGTGAATATTGAGACGTTCATTAGCGTTTATGCGGGTTGCCACACGAGCTTGTGTATATATATACGTAACGTGTATAGGATACGTGTAGGTTCGTATACAGACGATGCAGCGCGGCGTGGAGTCCAGTACTCCGGTGGCCGTACGTGTGGCCAGGACGGGGAGCCACCATTGACGGGTGATGAAGGGTCGTCCCCTGCGGCGGGCCTCGTTCCGCGACCTGTCACGAGGGCCCTTTACCTCGTTGTATATACGTGCGCACACGCGCACCTTCAGGATATTATACGACGAAGCGTGTACTCGAGCGATCGCTTTCGTCTCTATACGCCCCGAAGGCTAATAAAAAAACCAATATTCCTGTACGTGAAAACTCTTACTTCTTACATAACGCAAAAAAAAAAATTCTTTTCAATTTATTCAAATTAACCACATCTCTACCACGATTTCTTGTAAATTTTTTTACGTTTTGGTAGAACTTTAATTATGATTCTGAGTGGAAAAAATAATTTTCAGTGCAAATTTCTATTGAATTCCTTTCCAAGTTTTTTTTTTATTTCGTAGCCTTTGCACATCTCCATTACCATCTTTTGTCGAGAGACAGAACGGGTTACGTTAGAGGAGTCACATCGAGCATACACATTTCTCCAGAAAGTATGCGGCGAGCATGCACACAAGCGATCCTCTTCCTTCATTGAAAGCTCGCGCGAATGCAGCGCGGTATTACGACGCATTGGCTCTTGCGAGCGGAGCGACAGTCGGCCTAAGTATACACGACACACGTACACGCGCCGCCTCGGAGGCGTCATTAGCCTGGCATTGTGCAGCTTGTGCGCGCGCGCGTGTGTGTGTGTGTGTGTGTATGCGAGCACGTAAAACCGCTGACGGGGTACCAGGCGCGCGCGAGCGCAAGAGTTACCGCGACACCCGCTGCGCCGCGAGATCCGCGATAGAGTTAATGATGCCGGGGACCGCGGCGATTTAACAATAAGCCGCATTATTTACAGTCGGTCTCTCGGCTCCATTACCACCGGCTGTCCGCCTCACCTGGCCCACTCTCTCTTTCCTCCTCACCTCGCCCTTTCTTTCTCTCCTCTCTCGCACACACCCTTCAATGACGCGGAACTGTAGCGTATGAAAATTGAGTTCGGAATTTACTTTATTGTTTGATCAATTTTTCTGTCTCGGTCTTTCTCGCTCTGTAATTTTTGCGAAGGGTTAATTCCTTCGTGCATATCAACGACGAGTATATGAATTTTCGCTCATTACACGCGGACTCCGGAATCATTTCCATAAGCGTTTCAGGTCGCGATATTAAATCTTCATAATCAGTTGGTACATGTTACGTATACGTTACCACTGAGCGTATTTACGCGTTCGACCACATTTGTGCATCATCACGGTATCGAATATCGTGGCTATACAGAGCGATCCATTATTTATACTAGCAACATCAAATTGGCGCTGTCAGAGTATGAACATCACTCTCCTCGAATCAATAGTTACGCATTTCGAATTAATGATCACGGGAGTTCGAATTTTGACATTGATTACGTAAATTGCCTTGGCGAGTTTTCAGGCCGTAGCGAGAATCGAAATTTCATTCATCAAACAATTTTTTAGAAATGTTTATTTTATGTTTTCAAAACCAACGCTCGGTAAAAATCCTTTAACAAGGAGTCTGGGCAGACGGTTGATTGCGTATCGCGAAGAGAATCAACGCTGATTCTAGATTACACGAGGAGAGCACTTTTGCACTCCGGCTGAAATCTTTATCGTACCCTTTCAAATATTTTACCGTCTGCGTCGCGTGCATGAGTTATCACTCTTCCCAAATTAAATAATTAATATTGATGACACGACGTAATTCGAACAGACCCTCGACACTCTTCGTACGATTTTTCAGTTTGGCAGACGCGTTGCTTACTGGGTTATAGAAAGGGGGGAGAGCATTAATTATTTTCATGTCTGTGCAGAGAGAGCGGCGAATTTTTGATTAAGCAAGAGTCATCGACTACCGTCGGACTCGTTAAAGAGCGATCGTAATTATTGGATGGAAAAGCACGTGCCGACTTGGCCGCGCCTACCCGAAAATACAAGGAACGAGAGGCTCGTTCGAAGAAGAAGAAAGGAAGCGAGAAAGAGAGAAAGAGGAATCGAAGGGTCGTACCGGTATCTCGAGAGAGGGCGTGAACGTGATTAACGCGCCGGCCCCCTCCGGCAACACGGTTATTCCAAACTCGAAAAACTGTCGTATTTCAAACGATTATATACATGTAACTCACTCGAGATGCCCCAATCGTAACTATTCGGCGTCCCTCGTCGAGGCTCGAGAACGTCCACCCCGAAATTACACGATGACGAGATGAACAGTCACCGCGGGTATCGCCAAATTGGTAAATTAGTCGAGGTTCGATTCCGTAGGAAAATACAGCGACGATGACGTTTTCCCGAAATTCACGATTACCCAAAGCTCGATTACGGTGGCGAATAATACTTGGAAAATTGCTCGACGGTCAATTTTATTAACCCACGCAACGCGAGGGGCCAACTCGTCGAGAAGCGATAACTATTACAACGCCTTCGCGCGGCTTTGGGGAAGAGAGGTTTAATTTTGGCTAACGTGATAATAACCGTCGTGGGAGATCGAGCCCAACGAGCGTTCAGCCACCGGTATGACCTTCGCGTGTACGAGCCACCTGGGAAATAATATGCCTGTGAAAATTCAATCGTTTTCTTAATCTCAAACGCGCAACGCGCTCGCGCTTGTATTTGCATTTTAATACACGTTCGTCTATCCAATTATAAATTATAAAAGGCTTTCGCGTCCGCGCGCCTCGTTCTCGTTTGTATTTTCGAGCGCCCCGGGCGGTGACGGATAATCGCGTTTGTACATATGTGGTCTGGTTAGATCCATTTTCTGCTTCTCGTTTCAACGAGTTCGCTCGTATACAAACGCGGGGCGAAGTTTACGAGCTACAACGTTTTGCGGTAATTAATGACGTTTCTGAATTATACTTTTTAATCCATTGTCCTGATTTTCCACTTTATCGAATGAATTTACATAGAACGTGGCTGAATTATTCAAGCGGGAACAAAACACATCGCGAGCTATAAAGAAACGACATCGTATACCAAAACGAATACAGAAGGGAAGATTGTAATACTAGGCCGAAGAATGCGGTCGATTTCACAGGCCTTTTCGTGCGATCCGTCCTATAAATTTCGTCTACAGAACACGTTCTTTTATTCCCCGTCGGAATTCGCGATTTCAAAAGATTTTTGTACGATTCGCCCGAAGAGTCGCCGGAATTGCACACGAACGGTGCGAGTATCCGACTCGCGCGATTCGGTACACAGTGCGTATTCGCGCAAGTCTGGAATTCGTAGGTAAAAAAGGAGCGTGCGATTGGCGCGCGTATAGGTTACGTGCAAAAATGTGCCTTTTTCCCCTCCCGCTCCAGTTGTTGTTGTTGTCTCGAGCCGACCTGCCGGGTGAACGACGACGTTAAAAAGACAGCGGGAGCGCTTAGCAGCTGTCTCGCTCGCGAAAAAAAAGGAGGAGGCAGGGAGGAAACGGAGCGGCGTTTATTGTGGACGGTCCAGAGAGCCAGCGCGTTATGGCCTAAGCTCGTCCGTTATACATACAGGATCCCGGTGTGGGTATTTAAGACGAATTCATTCGCGACGGCGTCCACCCGGGTACGCTATAAATCGTAATTAATTGCCAACGGTCACTCGTAAACACGTCACCGGCGATCAAAAACTCTTACCCCGGAGCGACGTTTATATCGGTATCGAGAGCGGCGTGGATAATGCGCACGACGAAAGAACCTCGCGAGTCGCGCGATGCGCCATACGCGAGCCGTTCGTGCAGAAATGCGCGGCTCGCATTCTCTAACGAAATCCTGGACGTCTGTAACGCGTTCTTCTCCAAATACAGCGGGACGAGAGGACACCTCCCGATTTCTTCGAACCAAACGAAATCGCGATCGTTTCGGGTTATTCGTTCGGCGATCGAGCCGTTCCGATTCTTTATTTTCCGCTTCGTTTTGCGCGAGCGGCGGTATAAAAGAGAGCGATGATATTGCGACCGACGCGGCGTTTCGTGTACCGCGCTTGTAAAACACGCCGGTTGATTCAAAAGAAGGAGAAAAGGCTCAAGGTGGTATAAGGTATGGATCTTATCGTCGATCATCGGGAATAATTCTCGTAACGCGATTATCTTGGAGTTAATGGACGTCGCAGGTGAGACCGAAATGGCGTCCCTCCCGGTTGCACGGTGGGCATCGAGCTCGATTTAATAAATACGTCGCATCCGGCCTCTGTCGTCCTCGCGTGTGTACGTGCAGGTATATATATCTACCCATATAGGTAGGTCGAGCGTGCACGTGAGCGCGCTTTGCTCGTTCGCTGTAATGAATTCCTGATTTATCATCCATTAAGGTGTCAGGACGCTCGGGTTTCGTTGCTACGCTCGGACTGTCGGAAATTTATGTGGATAGGTGTGATTAATGCGATGTTCGCGGAAACACACGGACATCTGTGTTAATGGTGACGGATGGGCGCGCTAATGGTGTCAGCCAGCAGCGACAGCCGTCCGCGTCGCGTTTCTCCGTCGTTGACGGAGTAGGATTCGCGGACTCCTGTCCGGATCTTTCATTAAGCGCGATATCAAATCTTTTTCTCTCGACCTCTCTATCTCCCTCGATCGCGCGCGCGGAGTATCCACCCGTCGCTCTCCCGCGACGATCGTGCGAACCGTTCTAGGCACGTTCGCGCGAAAAAGTCTATATAAGGCGCGCTACGACGGCCCACCGGATCCCGTCCTATTCGATTTCGCAATTACGGTAGCGCAATAAACAACCCGGAGACCGTTACCGAGTCGTCGCACGGTTTGTTCCCCGTCACAGATCGTACAAGAAATAGACATATATATATATATATATATATATATATATAAGGAGGAAGCCGGAGGTATTCCAGCCGAGTAGAGAAATTTCGGGCTCGCGTGATCGAATCCCATTACTTTTACCGAGGTGTATTCGTCTTTCCTCTTATCAACTGTATCCGACGTATTGGCGCACCGACTAACGCGAAATAATTCCGGGTCCGAGATGGGTCTCGGTTATACGGGCGTAAAGATGGAGATGTGTGTGGTGGCGCGAGGGGAGAAAAAGTCGAGGTAGGGGAAGAAAAGCAGCGAGATCTGGTAGGCAGGTAGGTAGGTAGGTAGGTATACGCGGGGCAGGCTGGCAGGCAGGCAGCCGAGCAGGCAGATATTGAGCTCTATATTTCCATAAGCTGATATTTACGCGGCAATATACGCGGCCGTGCCCGCTACTTTATGGGCCTCGTAAATATCGCGGCCCGCCGGGAATTGGCTGGCAAGGCGGCCGCGTTACCTCCCTTCCTCTCCTCTTTCGCTCTCTCTCACCCGATGGTTATGCGTTCTCCCCATCCCCATATACACGTCACTCTATCTCTTTTCCGCTCCCCTGTGCCATTTTCCTCTCTCTCTCTCTCCTCTCGCCTACACCCCTTCTCCCCCTCTCTCGCTCTCTCGCTTCTTCCCCTCTTCGCCCCTTCTCGGACATTTTCGTCTCTATCGCGCTCATTGCGTTTCCCTATGCGTTCCTCGCCTGTCTGTCCTCATCCGGTCCGGAGACATAAATCCTCGCCAATTGTAAATAACGCGCGACTATACGCCGATCCCGGTCGGTACGAACGGGAATCGTTCCATCGACGGATAGATAGCAGAAGCGTTGGGTGCACATTCGCGCTGTACTCGATCAATGGAGCTCGAAGATCATGGAATCGTCACGTCGGTGAATTGTTGTTTCTTTCTCGTGGATGTAAAGACGGGACGAAGATTCTCGATGTTGTGGCTCTTCCGTGCGGTGCCAAAAAATAAGTCTTCCGAGACAAGATAATGCGGCAAAGCGCTTATTCCGATCGTAAAGTACGAAACGTTGCGGTGTGACGTCGACCATGTAATTTTTCCGCTCCTCGCTTTTCTGTACTCACCGAGGAGAGCGAGTTGAATTATGTCCCGCTGTTGATGTCGCCGAAAGCACTCGGATCGTACCTAGTTCGATGGAGCTAGCTGCGCGCGCACGTTTGTTCGCGAAAAAGATAGGGGAGCTACTTTGCTGCTAACGTTTTCTTCAGACACGAAGTAGTTGTCATCGGTTTTTACTAGCGATTCGCTTTTTAACTCGACGTCGAATTATGCAATCACGCGGAAGCAAACAAACGATAATACACCGAATAAGTGTAATTATCACGAGTGATCGATTCTCGCGTTAAGTCAATAAAAGAGCTTGTATACGCTAGAAAAATGATAATTATTCAAAAAAATAGATCGCGCTTATCGAACCCGGAGCTGTAAATCAAATCGGAAAAAAGTCGCAATTTAATAACCAGAATCGCGTCGTAAATCACAATGACGACTTTACGTATACGGGTTTACGTATCGCGTATATTCGATCGATGGTACTTCTTCTTCTAGAACGGCCGAGTAACGTTAATGACCGCGCGTAATTAACTATAAAAGTCGATCCTTTGGCTCATCCGCTTCCGCGTTATTTGCGATGTTAAGAGGCGGCGCGTGAAATCGCCGTAACACGATCTTAAGTACGTGTACGTGTATAATGTCGGGTTTCTCTCCTCTCCTCTCGCTCCCTCTCTTTCGTACACTCGATCTCGTACACGCGGCGATTATCAGTGAAAAAGGAGAGAACTGGCTGATAGATGGGGCCGCGTGCATCGTCGATATTCCGTCTACCCGACTCCGTCATCTCCTCGTCTACGTTGCCACTTTATCATCCCCTCGGCAGTCGGCAACGCTCGTCCATCATTCGCGATCTCTTCTTTGCGCGTTTGCGCGTGTCGTGAGCGCGCGAGCTTTCCACCTTTTCTCCCTTCTTCTCGTTCAGCCGTCTCATTTGCACCGACCTCGCTATCCTTCTCCCTGATCAATTCACGCTAAACGACGAGAATTCCCTCGTATTTGTTTTCCGTTCCAATTTTCACGTAGATGCGAGACTTCCGTTGGACAAAGTCCAACAAGTTTTCGAGCATTAGCGGTGAGGCGTTTAATTTCCGAAAAAACACATTGTTTACAATCGTCGCTGCCACGCTCGGCGTCCGCGAGGCGAGTTTTTTTTTTTAGCGCGCGACGATGAGCCTTTAACGAGGGAGCAATTAACGATCGTAAAGCTCAAGGCAACAGGTATGGAGTCGATATCGCGAATAGGAGAGCCATTACGCTTAATTAGTTATTGTAGAAAATTGCCCGCTGGTATATCGCGAATGAGCTTGATTAAAGCGCGAGTATGACGATAGTCTCCTCGCATAAATTAACGTCGACGATTCCGACAAATGACTGTCGTCGGCTACGGGCGGAGTGTCGGTATAAAAAATCGACGCTCGCGCGATTTTCTTCCCTCGCTACGCAGGATCGGTGGCGAGTAAATTTTCGCGCGAACGAGAACGCGTTTAGTCGAGCGACCGAAGGAGACGCGTTCGTTTCTCGTCGCCCGCAGATCTTTTTTTTCCAAGAATTCAAAGTTTCGCTAGGTAGCGCGCATGAGAGCTTGCCGAAGACCGTTGCATGTGTACAGGTATAGAGAATAGCGAAGGTGCTCTTTCTCCCCTGTTGCAAAACTCGACGTCATTTATCTTGGAGTTTCTTGTCTTCTTTCTACTCCATTTACCGTTACGTCCAGAACATTAATTTCCCCTTATAGCCACGAAGAGCCGTGTTTATCATTAGTTCCCCGCCACTTAGCTCCCAAGAATATATACTTGTACACACGTACATTGCGTATATATATTCGCATTAAATGTATACATATAATGTTTCCTTAACCGGAAGATTATGCCCACGTCTTTGGCGCTGTGCACGCGAAACATAATAATTTTCACGCAGCAGACTAAATGATCGAGAAAGAGGACGAGAGAGAGAGAAAGGGAGAAAAGAAGGAGCTACGCACAGCTGTTGGCAATAAAGTTTCTCGAATGAGTATCTTCAAACGTTGCAATAACTGTCGTTGAACATAGACAAGGGATGCAGACGAGGGAGAGGAAATCGTCGAGGCGAGGTCTGATATAGCGGTAACGCCTGTTCGGATTTGTCCCAAAAACCGAGTCCTTTATCCTCTCTTCCCGTCTCTTCTTCCGTCTCGTTTCGAGAGGATACTAAATTTTACGATTGTCGACTCGACTACTTTACCGCGAGGAAACTCGTAATTAACAATCCAGTTTCGTATTAAACTAGTTCCAATAGCGAATACGCCGATAACGCTCTTCCCCTGAAACTTTTATGATTGAAACATTATCTCGAAGCTCTTCCCGATCATTCGACGGATCGTTATTTCACAACAGTATTCCTTCCTCTATCTCTCGGGTAAGTATAAGTTTCCTCGGGCGTGCTTTCGCGAATAATTCCAATCCCCGCAATCTATTAACTTGGGTACACTGTGTAATTTCCGCGGTTCGCCGTTTATACGGCGGCTCGCGCTGCGTGTACAGTTAACGAGGCTGCCGCGCGGACTCGCACATCTCTCGGCTCACGGAGAGGCTTGCCGCCTCCCTCCCCCCGTGCCTCCCCGACACCCTATCGTTAAACGAATCTTATCCGCGATAATTAATGACGCGTAATAAGCGACCGGCGCGTACGGACGGGGTGCGAGCAGATAAGTTAGGAACTACCGACCGGATCCTAATCCTCCTACCTCTCCTCGCCCGTAACCGAGAGATCGCGGAAAATGAGTTACGCGTCTGACGGTGTTTCGCAAAATCGCTTAAAGCCGCGAATCGAGAAGGCACAAAAAGCCGCATCGTTGAAGATTTTGGAACGTCGCAAGATTACAGGAAAAATTCAATTATCGTAAATTATAAAGCGAGCAAAAAAAAACGTCGTATTACAGCGCGTTGAAGTTTCGTAGAATAAATAACGAAATTTACGGCTCTTCGAAAGAACGTACGAGGCGTGTAAAGCGTCGCTCGCGTCAGACGCAATTAGCTATTCCGCGTTTCCGCGAGTCTCTAGCGTGAATGACGATATGCCATCGTTGAACGCGCTTCCCCGCACTCTTCGCTGTAGTGGCTTCGGTATACGTCCAAACGGCGACTCGATTCCGGAACACTCAACGCGAAGCGCCGGAATGCATACAGATGAAGGCGATTGCGCTCGTGTATATAGCGTCCCGTGCAATCCCGGTTCCGTTACGAACCGCTCCATCCTCTCTCTCTCTCTCTCTCTCTCTCTCTCACCCTCTCACCCTTTCCCACTCGGAACTAACAACTACCTTTTACCGACCGTCATTTGCCACCAACGTCCGCGGACTATTTCCTACACGGCCAGTCTCTTTTTCGTGCAATTTTCAATCGTTTCCCACAGCCTTGGACAATTTCACCTCTCTGCTCGAGCTTCACACTCGAGACACTCCAGTCGCGCTTAACTCGATTACTCCGGAATATTATCGTACCTCTCAACTCCATATCGTCGTTCGCTCTCGGTTGAACTTTTTTAATATCGTATCCCGTTTCGAGGAATTTCGTTTTTATCTAGCGATAATCAGGAATTTTCGCGGAGATCGTCGAGAATTCGCTAGAACGGCGTGGGGCGAAAATCGGAGCGCGGTCAGTCGTAAATCACGGCGCTGGACGCGCGCGAACCCATTAATAAAGAGTTCGCCCGACTGGGATGCGAAGCCCTTCTCTTGTGCAATAGCGCGCGTAACTTTCTCAGCGCGGCCTCGTCCCTTGACAACTTCACGAGCCGCTGTTCTACATCAAAAGACATCGCGTCTTGCGTATGTCACAGGGCGCTTACCAGTTTCTCGGAATAAACTCGAAAGGGAGTTTGGGTGGTTTCCACGTTAATATACGAAAATCGCGCCGACGTCGAGTATATTTCCGTGCGACCCTAACGATGCGACGGGCGATATACGAACGAACGGTTTGTCACCGCACAAAAATAGTCCTCAATCCGCACTCACTCCATCAACTCGACTCCCGTCGTGCCATCGCGCCTCACCCACTTACTCCAAATGTCTTTCATACGTGTCTTTCGTGCTCTCCTTTCCATTTTTCTGTTTTTCTTTCACGACACGTTTTTTCCTCGCGTACTTTTCTGTCGAACAAGTCCTTAATTCTCGCGCGCTCGGCCGTAATATGTCGACGTTTAATACAAATGAAATTCCTCGCTCTTGTAATTATTAACCGTGGAGTGAATAATTTTCACTCGGCGAAGAAAATTATTTTCATTCATCGTCGGGAGTCGAGAGAGTTAACTCAATCAACGAAATTGGAGTATTCGATGTTTTCGCGCTTTTTCTTTTTTATTTTAACAATATAAGTAAACTCGGTTAACGCTAAAGTTTTGCAAAACACCGGTACACGGCGCGTATAGAATTTTGAAAGCACGTTCCGTGACTTTTTCACGTTGACAGCTCGGATTGTGTACGCTGACCGAAAAAATACCGTGTTTGCTCGTGTTCACGGCGAATGTGAATAGCGCGTCGAAAAACCTGGCACGCAATGTCGGTAGAGCTATTAGGCCGTCACGACGTTCCTTCGTTCTCTCTTTCTACGAGTTATATCTACGCGACAAGATTTTATTGTCTCAATTAATTTTCCCGATTTTACGAACGATATGTCATCGACTTAAGTACTCGCGTAGATTTCATTTTATCTCGCTGAGAACTTTTGAAAGGCAATAAATTTGTCTGAATTGAGACGAGAACGAACCAATTAGCCGACCGACTTCCCTCTTACTTTATTTCAAAGAATCCGATAGTTGTATCGAAATTTCTCGCATTCCGAGATAGGGGAAAGTGCTTAGGCGCGACGGGATTGATTTCAATTAATCTTTTGGGAAATCAATCCGACTCGCTGGTCCTTCGCGTTTGCGGTTGGCCGGGGTCGTTTGGGAACAAAATGGCCCACAGGGAGGAACGTCGATCGCGCGCTACTGTACGACGGGTAACGATGGCTATTAGGCGCTCTGTAATACCGACTCTCTGCGCGAAGGGTATATACAGCGTGGCGTATTCTCGTGTTACACGAATAGACACTCCGCTGTCCTCGTCAGCGTGTACGCTTACACAATCGCTTTTATCCAGCCATCCACCCGTCATCCGTCCATACGAGCTTTGTAGAACTCACGATGACACAAAAATGCCCAACGTATATTGTAGCCGAATCTCCAAAGATGTCAAACTTATCCGTTTTCTTAATTGGAACATTTGGCTGTTCCCTCGCATAGTGAAAAAATTCATTCGCACTCTTTATAGATATGTCTACAACGAATCTCGTCAATTGTATCCCATAAGCGAATATCTTCGGAGAATTTGCTGTATTACAGAGAAAAATCGCGCTAAACTCACCCGAGGACTCTTAACATCCCGGGGTTGAAATTTCTCTTCATCGGTGCTTCGATTCCTTCAACGTTCTCCGCGGAACTTTGTTCCGGCGCGCGTTGAATACCGACGAAACATTCGATCTCTCCTCGACGGGCTCGCATCGGCTCGATGACAAAGTGGATGCCTGGGATTCGTGCGCCGGGGGCTTAAAAGCGTACGAGCGGCGCGTTCTATCGCATAAGAGATTCCCGATCGGGCGCGCGTCCGACGCAATCTCGCGATAAGCCGAATACTCCGCGTAGGTATACGCGAGTATATCGATACCCCTGGACGCGCGCCAGCCGGTCAAGCCCGATTATTTCGGCACGAGGCACACCCGAGACTCCCAGATACGTCGAGCATTCGCCTTGAACTTTTCCGACAGGAACGTAAAAGGGACCGTTCGTTTTTTTCTTCTGCGAGCAATGAAATGTAAAACATTTCTAAATGGAGAGATTTTTCGCTTCGTCTGTTAACGTTATGAGGAGCCGACTCGATGCGGAACGAAGACGTTTGTTTACTAACTTACGTGGTACTCGTAAGTACCACGCTCGTGCGCGGACGCGCTTGCCGAATTGCGATCCAATTAACGCCGTTCCCAACTTGTCCTGGGGCAGTAAAAAACGAAAAAAATTGCCATCCGTACGTTTTCACGGTTCCGCGATTTGCATCTTCCGGTTAACGATCGTAAGCCGGGGCGAAATAAAAGACCGATCGAGCGGAGGGATGGGACGAGAATAATGGTTATAAAAAAAAAAAAAAGGAAAGTGAGATGCGCGTAACACGTTTCTATAGTGACGTAGCTAGCAATTGCCGGTGGAAATTAAGCCGGCGAGTTGACGACGTTACAGCTGCTTTGGGGGATTTAGCAGCCAAGATTAAGCGCGGTCTATTTCTTGTACTTCTGCCAGGGGAGGATGTTCGGGGATTTGCACTCTGATTCTCTACTTCTCTCTTCCTTCTCTCACCCGCGCACGAACATTTTTCGTAAGGTTAAGCCGAAATATTCATTTGCGGCGTCCTGACACCTCAAGAACGACCGTTTTATCATGCAGCCGAATTAATTCTTCGCTATATTTATACGACAACGAATTTTTCGATCCACGTAACCGCGCTAATATTAAATATTCATTTTTCTACTCTGCAGCTGTCAAATGAAATTTTATCGCGATGAATATGTAAGATGCGATATAATAAAATCTGGAAAGCGTATCGTGTTTGGAAGTTGTTCGCTTGTATCGAGAAAAATAGATATATTGCTAAATAGGAATCCTTTTTTATAAGAGCACTTTTCTCTCTGAGCGATTTTATCGCAAAAAAGCTTTTCGCCACGACTGGGTCTAGTCTATATAACACGTAACATTGTCTAACGAACTGACACTCTTCGTATAAACGCGTATGTTACGTTGAGATGGTATTGAGCGCTTCCCCGTGCAAAGAACAGCGCACTTGTGTCATATTTTCCTTTGTAAAATTGGACGTCGCGTCGTAAACTTTTCATTCTAATCTTCTACTACGCAGGGGAAACCGCCCTTGGTCTCGTTTCCTCTTACCATTTTTCTCTGCCCCTTTCTTTGAATTTATGTCAAGACCTTTCGAGAATTTGATTTACCGAAACAACCAAAGGAACGAAATAAATCGTCGTGATTTCCAACGCCGTTAAGGTGGCGAATAATGTGAAATTTGTCAATTATCGCAAGTCTTACGTACGTATCGTGGTTGCGATCGTTCAATAAACACTAAAGTTTTCCAACGAGAAAACATGTTATACATTCGACGCGCGACTACATTCAGAGTTCGATAGCTGCGTTTTATCGAGAACATAAACGTTCAGAACGCACCATGCGTCATGGACCACCGACGACGGTCTTCCAATCGAGGTTTCGTGTTCGGCGTTATATGATCGTAAAGCGTCACGTGTTCCCGACCGCCCGATGGGCGCATCGTCATTTTAATTGAATTCACCGCCCAATTTAAAATTCACTCCCGTTAACGGAGCGTCGCGTAATGCCCAATTTCTTACGTTACATTTATCGCAGATATGGGCGAAACGAAACGTACAACACGGACAAATCCGGATTGAAATTCAAAAGCGTGACTCGTAATTTGTCGTTTTTACATCGAAAATTGGTATTTCGTCGATCGGCCGGCATCGAAATCACGTCTACCGCATTCGCGCTTTCTTCCTCTCCAATTTTTCCCCTCGCTTTTTATTCACGAAGGAAAAATCGGTCGAGGTCGCGATCGCAATCACGCCGCGTATATTCTCGATTGGAAAATCATCGGACCGATCAACAAGCGGCCGTGCGGACATTTATTACGTGAAAGCAGAAGTACCTGTAACGCGATCATTAATAAATAACAGCATTATGCAAATGGGCAATTTGTCTTCGGCAGGGGAGGGAGTCGCTCTCGCTGTCTCTCTCGCTCGTTGATGTACACTCGTATATATGCGTACGTACGTATAGATGGCTGGTAATACACGCGTATGTACGAGCGTGTATCGGTGTACGTGCCACGAGGATCATTTTAAAATATAAAACGAAAGTACAAACGTAATGTACGGTCATTTATTTCGGTGAGCCGTCAGTACGCGGCGGCGTCGGCGGTTTCGCATTTATAATGAGAAGATTAACGACGCGTTACGATGTGTCGGGATAGTGTACAAGCGTATGAGCGCAATCACGAGAGGACGCCATTAATTTATTGCACGACGTGACACACGATGGAAACTGGCGTCGCATCAACGAGTCCCATGGACGGCGTATATTCGCTTGTATTCCTTCTCGTACATTTTTTTTTACCCTAGTTTTTTTTCGCTTCTCCGCCGTCACGACCGAAAAAAAAAAAAAATTATTAATTACGTCGAACCGAACGAACGGCGGGAGATGACGGGATAAATATTCATATTCGCGAGACGCGCTAGTTGAAACGTTACTCGAACCGGATACCGTTAAAATTCTGCTAATTAAAGCCGACGGCTGTTATTCCTCCTCTTTCGACATTTTAAATTCGTTAAATCATCGACGTTATCAGGGCTCTCGTTGTCCGTTCGAATTCCATGTCGTGTTCCGAATTCATTCCGATAAAAACGTATCGATCGATCTATAATTTACACGTGTCCCGCTTCTGACGCGGTGTAGGATAATCGTCGATTTTTGACAAATCATCGAGCGCGTTCTGCGCATCGACGCGAATCGCGAAATCGGTTTCTCATGTAGATTCTCGAGCTGTCTGGGTATTCCGAGCGGGAAAACTAATTTGGCGATTCGCGCGCAGACTACGGGACGTAATCTTTGGCAAAACTCCGGGATAAAGATCATAGATCATACGAGGAGAGCGGGAGAAGATGAAGGAGCGTAAGAGGGTAGCGGTGAGCGCGCGCGAGGCGTAGAACGATAGATCGAGACAGGCCGAACTCTGACTGGTGAGGGAACAGCCAAGGAAAGAAGATGACTGCTCCGTTGAGTAATGGATCAATTTATTTGGTGGCTCTTGGGCGAGCTCCGGTGTAGGTAGCGCGGAGCCTGTATATATATATATATATAGGTCCAGAGAAATGGCTCGTGGATCCCTCGGGTGTCGGGTAGAAAGATGTGCTGCGGGATGCGGGCCGCCAGGAGACGATTTCGCTAACCCCCTTCTGACTTACCCATCTCCGTCCTACACCCTTATTCTTCTCTCTCTCTCTCTCTCTCCCTCTCTCTCTTCTTTGTGCGTTCCGGCTCTCGACACGGAAGACCTCCCACCAGCGTCATCCGTCGGCTCTTACGAAAGGCAACCCATCTCTGCGCTATAGCGCAACTTCTAGCAAGAAAGCGAGACAGCGAGATAGAAGGCGAGAGAGAGAGCGGGCAACGGGGAGAAAAAGACGCGGAGAGGGGTAGCAAGGGGTGAGATCACATTTATTTCCACGGCGCTCGGTGAGAATGGATAGCGTCCCGGTGATCTATGTCCCGACGCAGACACATCTCATTTACTCTCCGAAGCATAATTCCTTAACACTTTTTCGGGGAAAAGTGCTCGTATATCTTGGTTACGCCCCGCTAGCGCCACCGTACCACCGCTAGGCAATAGCGCGCGAGAAAGAGGAAAAAGATCGTCGCAACTCGCCACCGACGAGCGGCACGCTCGTATAAGCAATTTCCTCGTGTTCGCTCTCTTATTTTTTCCTCGCTCCTCCTGTTTTTCCTCCTCCGCTCTCTCCTTCCCCCCTTGTATTCTCACCCCGACAAGTCGAGTTTCCGACTCCCGCCGGAGTCGATTCCGATCTCTCACGAGCGTGTACCGAATTCCGGTAACTAGCTGTCAGTGCTTATATTCACGAATTGCGAGGGAGTTCTCGAGTTATCTGTTCTCATATGCGCGTATATTAAATTCATCGATCACGGAGGGTAACGCTTTATCATCTTACAGATTTTTCGAATACATTCTTCATTTAAATTGACTCTTTTCAATTTTTTTGCCTCCTTTTTTGATGCGAAAATTTTTCGTTATTTAAAAGATTGTTTATTCGACAGTAGCCGAGTTGATTCGGATCGATTATACGAATTGTTAACGGAATTCCGTACGAATAACGTATTCAAAGCTTTTAGCCGGAATTTACGTCGAATAAATCAGTGCGCTATTAATTATAAACGATGTAGCTGTATTTATATTACGCGCAGGACTTAACGTTTCGTGTGCAATGATAATTATTCACGACTGGGTAAACAACGACTACAGAAAAATAGTCTCGACGTATTATTCATTAGCAATTTTTTTTGCCATTATCTCAAAATAAAAAAAAAGAGATGTATATGCTTGATTATACTCGAAAATGTAACACGGAGTCGTCAAATATGAACTTTGAAAACTGAATAATCCATTTCGAACGTTATCAAAAATATCCCGTCATCTGATAGATTGAATAAAAGTTCGTTTATTCGTGAAATTGCATTCAATTGCGGGACGTTTTTATGAATGTGGCGAGAGTAAAAATTTCGAAAAAGCGATTACGCTCGGTGCGTTTGCACAATGAAACGTATTGGAGAGGAAATCGATGCTATCGCTTTGTATCATCTATCCGGAGTAGGTCAGGAATAGTCAAGTACGGGCGGCTTTATCGAAATTCCCCTGTTCGTCAAATTAGTAACCAAAGAAACAAAAAAATTTTTTATATGGTAAAAGACGATCACGACTGCCCATACTATACAATTTGTTGCTCGCGACGGGAGGAGAAAGCGCACCTCGGCAGCCGGGATCGTTACTCAATCCGCTTACGATCTACGTAGGTTATACACGAGAAGATGCGAAAATCCTGGTCCCTCGCTCTGACAGTCGGCGATTCGCGCCATCGCTAAAATCGCGTTTCGCGCGAGCGGAGTCTCGCGACATAAATCACGCGGATTTACGAGCCCGAATGGAAAAAATGAGGGGAGAGGGCAAGGTAGTATTTATAGTCGCATCTCCCCGGCAGTTACATGTAACAAATTGAACTTTCGTATATATAGGACGAGCGGCCGTATCGCGAGTTACCCCAACGCTCCCCTGCACTCCACTCGTCAACTGTTCGCACGAGCGCGCACACTGGACAGATTTTAATTATCGATATCGATTTATTGGCAATACATATTAATACCGATATATCGCACCACCTCTCGCGTTCTTGTATACCGGTATTTATTCATATTGATGGTGCCTCGATTGAAACGTAAACCGGATATGCAAACCGGGCGCGCTCTCGCGAGCAGCCCACGGCTCGCTCCGCGAAACGCGCTCGATCGGGATTGCGGGCACCCGGAATTTTAGCGCGCGCTCCCCCTCTCGCCGATCGAGTCGACAAGATTTTAATGGATATTAACGAACGCGATGGCACCGCGCGCTCGCTAGTCAGTCTGTCAGGTGTCGACGTCGAAATGCCGATTGCGTGTAGATAATCGTCGATTTCCTGCAAAAGAAGAAGGAGAAAAAGAGGGAGAGAGAGAGAGAGAGAGAGAGAGAGAGGGGAGCGGGACGCCTTAGCGGGCTTATCTTAATCGCACGGTGTCAATCGCTCGCGCTCGTTAATTTATGTTCGCGATTGCCGATAATTGATCGCGAGCAATACTTTCCTCCCGCGACTCGCCCGTTTGCTTTTCACTCTAGCCACGCACGGTTGCCGCTCGAGCGGGCATTAAAACGTCTCGGAGTGTCGTACTCGAGAGGGGGCAAAACTACGGAAAAAGAAAATACAATGAGGAGGGAAAGTATTTTTCGTTAGCGCTCGCAGGGCGAAGACGTAACGAGGCCAACGAGAGTCGCGAGACGAGGTGGGAGCGGGGGAGTCGCGAGTGCGAAAAGGGGATCATGAAACGCGAAAAAAAAGGGGGACGAAAAAAGGAACGACAGGAGAGAGAGAAAAATAACTGTACGCTTTGGGAATGGGTGGACGGGAGCGTATATAGTGGGCTGGCTGAGTGAGCGAATGCCATACGGACGGACGGACAGACAGCAACCAGACAGGAGACTGACAGCGCGGCGGCGGGCTGACAGCTTGCCACTCTGCCGTGCGTTCGTAACATCAAGTATTACCGGCTACCGTACGTGTTGATC
>NCVS01000221.1:692129-703775 GCA_003055095.1 Goniozus legneri
TAGCCGAAAATACGTTTACGGTCGACGATCGCGAGGTTGCATTAGCGTCCTGATAAATGACGGTTACTTCTCGCGAGAGGTATTTTCTTTATTATCGAGTGGCACGATTTATCCAAAACTTTATCGCTCGAAAATTCGGCTCTAGCGCGTGCTGCGCCAAGCCACGTTCGCCTCGGACGAAACCACTCGTCTTATTTACCGATAAAATTGTAGGATTTATTTTTCCTCCTTTTTCTTTCATTCTCGCTTCTCATACATTATTTAATTTTTATTTACGAGAACGAGTACGTTATCGTTCGACTGGAAACGGGAATACGTTGCGCGAGGACTATTTGGGAAGGTGCACGAGCGCGGCTATTATGCCAATCGAATTGAGTAAATATGCGTCTGAAGAAGACAGCGGTAATATTAATCGAAAATCGTTTGAGCGGAAAATTAAGGTGAATTGGATATACGTCGTTCGAGTGTAGAGGACTGTGAGGTTGGTATAGTAGCTTCGTTTCACGTTACATCAGAGCAAAATGTACCAAATTATTTTTTTTCGTATCTATATTACGCATTTATTTATTTATTTTTTTTTTTCGAATATTCATACATGTATTCGATGCATCCGAGCAGAAAATTTTCTAATTGCATCATTTCCTAGCCTTGTAATCAACGTAGTTACCGTAGATAATTTAATTATATTTGCTGCGTAGTTTACTTTACCACAGAATCAAAAGTAGGGTTATAATTAATTTCGGCGTTGGTGTAAACAGCCACGAACCATCTATATATGCGTTCACGAACGACTCGTAACTTCCCCTCCCGCTGTTGGATTTCACGAAGGCTGGGAGAATATTCCTCTATTAGCAGAGCTTTACAATATTCCCAAAAGAGATACACACGTGGCTCGCATTAGCTATCCTCATCGGAACCGTAAATGGAACGAAACGTTTCGTTATTATTTTGTTTTTCGTGTATCAATTATAGCGCAGCGCAACATAGTTAATTCGACTTTGATCGTTAAATACACCAACATATTCATGTCGTTAACGTGCATAAACAACTCTTTTCTATAACGAAACCGGTAAAATCAAAGAGAGATATTTTATATTTCATACATTGAAAATTACGCGAAAAACATTATTTGTATTTGACTTGTTATAGTTCGTACTTCCAACAGCAGTTTCATTAGCTCACAGGAAATAGTGGTATCGGGTAAAGGTATTAGAAATATTGCACAGTAAACTGAAAGACGACAGAGTGGTATTTCCATGAAGAATTGAAAGCGACGCGTGCGCGCGAACGACGAGTGGATTCACCGTGCGATACAAACGACTGTACCCAAGAAACTTCGAATGACTTTGGTTTAAATGGGTTGCAGCGCGGTTATGTCGGGCGGTTACGAGGGCATGATATACGAAGCCGCGTGCACGCGTTGTATTACGCTCTCTTTGCGTAGTTTAACCGCGAAATTGACGGTTACAAATTTCCCGACTTAATACGCGAAATGAAGAAATTTTTTCGTCCCGGAATACATAGAAGTAGGAGAGAGAATGAAGAATCGAGAACGAACGAGATTGGATACACAGCGTGGGTCCCGGTATACGCGTCCACCGGATGCGAGGTATAAGAGTTATCGAGTGATCCTTAGCGCGAGGTCGTAGTCCGCGATCTTTGGGGGTGGCCGCGCACCTGAGGGTGGCCAATGTGGTGATTTCGATAGACCGACAAAGGAGCCGAGAGAGAGAGAGAGAGAGAGAGAGAGAGAGAGAGAGAGTGAGTGAGTCTACCTTTTGGGAAAGAGGGTGAGGTGGTAGGGCAGGGTTACGGATAGGGGGTTACGGCATTACTATCCTGATAATGGAGTGGCGGTCAATGGGGCGATAGATCGCGTCGTGGAGACTCGAGGGAACGAGAGCGAGAACGCGGGATCGAAAGGTGAAACAGGAGAACGGAACGGAGAGAGGGAGAGAGAGAGAAAGCGGTGTCCGTAAGCCGTGTGTGAGTCGTAAGGTCGTAACACACGGGAGCCAGGCAAGCTCCCAGGGGAACGCTGTCCCTACACTTCCACAGTCCCTTCGTCGCCCGTTCACCCTTCCGCGTTCGCGTCGTATATGTATGTGTCTATACGTGAGCTCCGCGCCTTCTTCCAGAGCTGGATGAAGCCAGCGACTGACGGTACGAACGCCTCGCTTTTATTGGCACCGTCGGAAGAATAATAGTCGGACCGTCAATATTAGTTTTGTCACATAGCGAGGATTTTTTTTTTGTAACCCCCGAAAACTCCCTCGGATTTCTTTTTTTTATTATCGATGAACTCGCCGTGAGGATAATCAATTTTTCAGATATATAGATTCTTGATTATGTTTTTGCTCAGAATTTTTTTTCCCCTTTCGGGCGATCGGGTTGGGAATTGATACGTCACTCCTTTCTCCTCGTTTCTCGTAACCTCGATCTTCTCCTTCCTCTCTCCACAGTCTCCTCTTACCTCGTCGATCCTTATCGCGGTGGACATTTCCCGCCAAACTGCGCGTCCTCCCGATAACGTAAAGCCGCAAAGACGTCCCTCTCGCTCGTACGCGAACGGCCAGTGCGAAAATTGGGGCGAAGGGGATAAAAGAGACGTAGAAAAAGAAAGGAAAATTGGATCGGCTCGTAGCAACTTGTAGCGGATGGTACCGATTTTTCGCGATTGGAAATTGGAATTTCCTTTTATTCCGGTCGTGAGGTAGGAACCCGCCACGCGCGAGTAACTCATGCAATTACGTTACATGTCTCCGTCAACCTCTATGGCGTTTCCGAAAATGAATTTCGAACCTCTTGCGCGAAAGAGGGACAAGTGAAAATTGATTGTCTTCTATCTCATCAGGGTTCGATTTCATGCTTGTATAGGTAGATAAAAAAGCCGTTTACGTTACAGTTTAAATGCTGCAAAGCCATTTGCGCAATTGCATAGATTATTTGTGTAAAAGCCGAACTGCAATCCCATTGGCTTGGAGTCACACGTTAACGTACCAATGGAAACAGCTCAGCGGGCTTTGAGGAGAAACCGTAAAACGACATCGGTTACGATCGAAATAAATGGTCTTCCCGATAGAAGACGGAGGAGGAACGTTAACTTGATGGAGGTGGAATTCGTCGTAGTTTTATTCTGATGTTAGCTTTAGCGTTCGATCGCGTCGGGCGAACTTTGACTCGATTTCGGTTCCTCTTACTCCGCTACTCTGCCCCGTGTTTCTCTCCCTTTCCCTTTTCATTGCGTGCGCAAAGACCTGAAATTCGATCTCGCGAATTCATTACGTTCCATACACAAAGCGTGAAATATCGTGCGAATTGTACAGCCAGACAATGATTTCGAAGCGACGAAAAAATATTAAAACCTCTCAAAGCAATAGAACGGTATCTGGGAGTTACCAAAGCGTGTAAATATTTCCTACCAAATATGAATTTTTTCCTCTGCTGCAGAATATGTACATGGTTATTGAATTTTTTATCGTTGTAATTTTGAATTCAGCAAATCTTTGGTCTCATAGAAGCGTGCTCTTTTGTATTCGCTATGGTTTCTGTGCGTTCACTCGAATTGTCTATGAATTCAGAAAAATAGGAACAATTTTCGAGATCAGATCTTTATTTTAATTTGCCACTTTCGATAAAAAATACAATCAACATATTTCGATGAGCGCATCTGTTGAACCGATTTCGTTTGTTATGCAAATGAGCGATAAAAACTGGCCGGGTTTTCACCATGCACGTGTATACACGCAAATTCAGCGAAAAACCATTGTCGGGGAATTCACCCAACTGATAGATATGTCGTACAGCAGTTTCTGTCGAAATCGAACGACGGGTGAGGGTAAATCGCAAGTGTGTGTGCGCGCCCGAATGAATCATCCATATCTACATTCGAATGCAATGATAAACGTCGAATCGCATAGTTAAAACACAAGCCAGTTTTTGAGCGGGGAATCCGTAAAGGAAATTCACAATGTAAATATTATGGAAGCGATAAGAGATCGTATCGAATATTCGTAATTAAAGATCGCTAATCACGATAGTTTGAGCGCTGATAAGCTGATATTTATTATGTAAATGATATTCAATTTACTGATCTATTCTTGTCACAAAAACAAAATATCGAACTGCATATTTTGGGTATAGATTTGATAATCTGCAAGATGATATTGCCGTTGCTTCCATTCTCCGCAGTGAAAGTCGGTGAGGGGAATCCGCTAGACGCCGGAGCAATATCGAATACGAGATAAGACGGGTCTTCCCCGCTCATTCAGCCGGTTCGCTACACTCTGCTTTCACACTCATGTAACACACGTAAGACTTCAAACTGTATAGCTGTATAGCACATTCGAGGAATATATAAATGGCAGCTTGTCGCATCGACACCATACTTCTCTGATCGTCAGTCAAGGAAGAAAGGTACGCTATTTCAGGTAATATTGTAATCCAATAATACCAAATTTTCTTTACGATTCGTGTTTTGCTATTGTTGATTCTTTCAATGATTTGTAAATGTTCCGATCTATTTTAGTACTATGAAATACTACAACGTTGATTACAATTACTTTTTCAGAATTATTAACAGAGAATTATTTATTTCCAGAAAAACCACAAAAATGAAATTCACGCTTTTCCTCATGACCCTCTTGGTCGCTTTCATGGCAGTTTTTGCTTACCGTCCACACGTTAACAAGCCGAGGCCGGGTCAACCTGGATTCCCAACTTTCCCAGGACAGGGACCTTTCAATCCTAAACCATTCCCTGGACACTGGGGTTAAAACGTTCGTATTTAAAATTATATTTCTAAAAGAACTGTTCAATAACATTATCGAATATTAATTTATACCATTATAATTTCAAGGTTTGACTCGTGTCTCTTACAACTTCGCTGTACATAACACTCACAAGAAACAGGATGGAATTTCAAGACTATCATTGGAAAATATTTAAATTGTAATTTGTATATATTGTATATGGACTACTCAAATTCAGCTCATTATAAATTGTTAATAATAAATATCATATGATACTTCTACGTTTGAATTACCTGTGTTTTTAATTGCGATAAGTAGAATGATTTTTCTTATTTTGACGCATTTACATATATTGCATCGCTCAAGAAGCTGTGGTCCCCATAAACGAGTGACTCTTTGTCCGTGGATCAGATAACGCTAATTACACTTGTACATTACACGAGTGGGAGCTTTAAAATAATGAGTGGCACTACACTGTTGCAAAGCAGCAGCCGCATTTGCCTCCCAGCAATGCCTATCGCATAGGTAGACGAGGGTGTCCTAATTACCTACCGTTCCGCGAGACGCCTTCTTGCTCGCATGTAAACACCTTCATTACCACCAAACTACTCCATAAAATATCTTCTTGGGATATAGCTATGTGCTATGTATAACTGCTAATACCCAATCCTGAGCTTTTGCATTTCTTTTATGATTCGAATGTGCCGAAAATACAAATCATTTGAAGCACGCGAAGAAACTTTACCATAATCTACATTTTCACGAACATGATGTTATATTTCTGTATTGTTGGTCTCGAACAGAACAAGTTTTGTTACAACTCAATGTAGAATCGTTTCGAACGAGAAGCCTGTAAAGTTTGTTGTAGCGAATGAATTACTAGCAATCCTAAGTTACTATTAAACGACCAATTTTATATTAACTACTAATGAGCATTTTCGTCGAATATGATTTTGCATTTGATAACATTCCTCGAAATACACGCGGCTAAGAATGTATTTTGTTGGTCTGAAACCACGCAAAGTTGTTTCACTATGCGTTCTTCCGTGACTATCAAGATGTTCGTCTTCTTCGTTCTTGTAGTACACTGCTTGTGAGTTGAGGAATAACTATAGAAAGATGGTTCAAAAAGGAGGGACGGGGGAATTCGGAAAGGAATAGCAAGTTTAACGAGGTACAGGAACCGGGAAAACCCCGGGCTTGTGGGAAATGTCTTGGCTCACTCGCCAGATACTACTCCCCATTCGGCTTTTCCGTATCAGCGGATAAACGAGCTAAAATCGCTACCCCTTCCAGCTGTAATTCATGTCCCAGTAAAAGTTTTTCCCTGATATCCATATATTGGCTGCATCACGAGAGAAGCGGTAAAACTTATGAATATGTAGAGAAGTGATTTCTTATTCTTCATCTCCAACTAAACACAGTCTAAAAATTCTCATGAGTCAATAGACAGGTTCGAGTGTTTTATCGAGTATCGTTCACACTCACGTAGAACGTTGAGAATAACGATTCAATTAACAATCCTTGTGAATGTCTAACCAATTAAACAGAAGTACCACGCTAAGCTCTCTGAAAATATTTAAAGAGATTTCTAATTCACTATAGTAATTTATATTTTTATATAAAACAAGATTTCTTATATGAAAATTAATAAAATATATAAAAGGAAGGACTAAATACGATTTTATTTTAACTTTTGATCAAACGACGAAGTATTTGATTTTCAAATTGATTGACGTTCGAAACGAATGGAACGTTTCATTATAATTTGAAAGAATGTAGTATCGAACAAAGCTATCTCTTCTTGACCCGTGTGATTCAGTAATGAAATTTAATTGAAATATCAGTCTTCGTGACAGATCGATGTTTCAAGTGGATTAAATCGCGCTTTATTCGCCATGTTTTAACAGCATTGTGATTGGTTTACGTGGTCACCTTAACATGAAATTTTAACGATTCTGCCTCCCGACGAAAACGAATTAAGACCTCCACTCCTCTCCCTTAAAAATGAATGCGAACGGCGAGAGGAGCTTGTTGCGAGAAGGTGAAAGCTCCAAGACGAGAAAAAAGAAATATACGGAGAGAAATCACTTCTCGCGAACAATTGGTAGGAGAGTTACTACGTTTGGGGAGAATGAACAGTAGTTTTATTATACCTACGTAAGCGAACAATACTGGCTGGAATATTCTAAAACCTCCCTTCGAAAGGCACGAGAATGTCAGACTTCTGACCGACCGAGGGAGGGAGAGTCGTGCTTACTTTCGTTGAAGCCGGTTAGGGATCGCAGTTGCTTTCGCTGGGACTCCTAATTAGGGCGGACAATTAGCGCGGAACGAGTGAGAGAGAAAGAGGCTGGAAAAAACTCCGAAAGAGAGAAAAACTACACGAAACGAGTATGAATTTCGGTGGGCCGATTCCCGTCGCGAAAAGCGACGTCAAGTGTCGTTACACAATTTTTGCTCTCTCGAGAAGCTTGAGATGCAATTAGAGACGAGCATGGGTCCACTCACTGGTCGCCGAATGCACTTCCGTACCGATTTTACCATGCAACTTCAAGTTTCTCCTTCTCTCTCTCTCTCTCTCTCTTCTTTTCCCCATTCCTTTTAACGCTCTTCTCTCGTACAACTGTCTCGTGACGACGTTCTGCATTATTCATACGAGCTTACTTGTACACGCACACTCTGTGCTACAGCACGTTTATTACTTATCCTCTAATTTCGTCATTTGTGAAAATAGAATTTTTGAAATTTTCAAAATTTCCCTGTTCAGAAGGTCCTTTGAAAAAATGATTTTTGTTTATTAAACTATCCGATACAAACAGAATATCTATGACGGATGGAGTTCGTATAACGAAAAATTTTTTTTCTCATAGCCCCTGGCGTGTATAAAAAATCTCTGGGTCGCGAAAAGATCGCCCGATTCTCGCAATAGTTTCGCGCTTTCATCTCTTTAATCACGCTCACTCTGGCGTTCGTGAAAGGGGTGGTAGGTGTGAAGTCGAAAATAAATGACTATATCGAATCGCGAAATACGCGTCACTGAAAAACGATATGAGTCGACTCTTTCAACGCGTTCAAGCTTTTCATCGGACCCTTTGTTTTATCACTGCACATTGAACGTCGACGGGCGATAGATGGATGGATCGCTCGACGCACCGTCACCCTTCGTTTTTAATGCGTATAGGCGCCCGGCTAAGTCCGCTCGTTCAATTATATCCTATATCGACGGATTTGTTTTTGTTCATATGTATATACATATATAAATAGAACTCACACGTATTGTGTCGAATAAACAGAAAGAGAACGATGCAATTTTTTTTTTAGAGATGAGAGCTCACGGTCTCCTTGCGTTCGACTTGATCGAATCTAAAAATCGCTCCGTGAAACGAAATTCGCGCGACAATTGCGTTCGCTTGGATGCAAATCTGTTTAGAACCCTGGAGGATGAATGGATTGCGACTTATCGAAAAAATTACGAAGTTCTTTCACACTCGCATTCTGAATCGAATATGGAGACAAAAGACGAGAACCGTGCCAAATTATTTCTCCTCTTTCTCATCGACCGTATCCATCGACTCGAGATACCATATTGCGATGTTGATTGAGTCGACAAGTCACCGTTACGAGAATCGAAAAAGGAATATATATGGACTAATTAATTTTTAACGAAACGTTCGTTTTCATGCGGTTCTCACCACGATAGAATCGACAAGAGACAGCCGGCAGGATTTATGGATCGGGCTCGTTCGCATTATAAATAGAAAACAATCGGAAGGCATAGAGCGGGCCGATTACGGTAATGGCACTGCAATCTCGACGGCATCGTATAATAAAGTCGGCTCGGCCGATTTCAGTCGGTGCACGATCGTCCTATAAATCCAAAATGGCGTCGGTGGCTTCCGTTCCATCGGCATCGGGCGCATATATCTAGACATGCAAACGCGACTGGCGTAGGAAGGAAAGAACACGGTTAGCTGGAGGCTCGCGATCGAGCGCGCATGTTTACACGAATCGCTGAGCGCAAACACATAAAACAGCGTGACACGAGCTAACGCACTGCCGCAAATGTCGTCGTTTCGAACGAAAGTGCGGGCAAGAGGGAAAGGGAGAAGCTGCAGTTTCGTTTATTTCATATTGTGTGCGGGAACAACGCGGCGGTGTTACCGATACCCAAAGCCGAATATCATCGTTAATATCGATCCACGGGGGTGGCGTATCGGTTGAAATCGGACCGCGATACTCACCGACTACAATTAAATGTAGCTCGCTCTCCCGCAGCTCCGATTATATTTTCATTCTTCCCCCTTCGCTACTTGGGGATTTCCACGCATACGCACGTGTACGCGTATTTCGATGGTGCACGACAAACAGGACATTAATTTAGACGTGTAAATTTCGAAATGACGTACGGGAGTTCACACGAGAAATAGAATTATCGCGTACGTCGTGGATCGTGGATTGTGGAAAGGGGCAGGGGAATGGGAGTATACACCGATAGAGATGTGCCTAATAGATTACGGGCGTATTGCCCGCGGGCATTAGTTTATAGAATATACAAGCGAAATTGATCGTTAGATTGTGATTTATCGGACATGAGTGACATTTCCATGTTTCAGAGCCAATATGCAGCGATCATAAAATTACGTGGTTACTACTCCGTCGTTACTTAAACCAATATAATCTGTGCAAAATTTGCCACATCGAAATGATTAAAATCAGTCTACCTGAAATCATTGATGTAAGCTCGAATGAATCATTTGTTTGAATATAACATTTCAAAGAGTTCTATTGTTAAATTCATCGGTAGAGTACCTCTTTATTCGCTAGTGGCGAACACTCAAGAGATCGCATTAAAAATTTGATTCGAGACATTATTGATTTTGTTTTAAAATTGTATAGGTATTACATACTAATTTAAAAATTTAAGAAAATACCTTTTTTAATCTTAACCGACGAAGAATGAAATTAGACCATTCATACGATGATCTCGAAATTCGCCATGTGTGAACGTATACAATCGTAATGTCCTACTCCAAATATATTCTACGATTTACATTGAAATTCGAACATACGCGAACACTGGTTCAAGAGATATAAAATTTAGGTTATATCACCACGTGGTGCATATTTCTGACAGCGCCTGTTTCAGGTTGCGGGTATCGATCTTACATAATACTGTTATTTTTTTCATTTTTACCAGTTCATACTTCTGAAGAGGAATAGTTTTTTCGACTTACATATTTCACACCAAATTTCACGTTAACATATTTTTCGTAAATAACTTTCTGCGAAAAGTTGAGGCCTTTAAAAAAATGTGAACCCAATATTCAAAATTACTTCTATCTAAAATTCTCGACTAAGTTTAAGTTATATCTGAATTGTGTCTCTCTTATCGACAAATAAATCGTACAATTTAGCGTTTATTGAATTTTTGTGTATTACATTTTTTTGTGTCGATGTAGTACGGAATTTGCAGTAAACAAAAGCCAGTCGATCCTCCTCTTTAAACAGGATTTACATTTTGAGCGTTCCACTACCGCAGAACGATGAGAATAAACTTCTCGTTTCATGGAAAGTCGCTCAGGCATATCGTGTTTTAGGTAAGAGAGAAATATTCTCTCGACGCTTTGCCGTCCGGGGAACGAAACGATGGCTGATTCGTCAAATCTTCCTCCCGCGCTGGCTTCCTAGGCAGCCGAGGATAATACGCGCGACTGCAATCGTGAATTTTTTCGCTAGATAAGATCATTCAACGGCAATAGCGTCGGCAAAGAGAAAAGAATGGAACGAGTGAATAGTAATTTGTCGAGTACGTTTCGATCTACAGCGTGCGGAGCGAATACAGAAAAACGTAAGTATCGATTTATCGCGGAAAAGACGCTCCGTATTTCTCCTAAATATCCCTTGTCCACCTCTTTATAGATTTTGAAAATCTATTATACCTATGGCCGCGAGTTGTTTTATTACCGCAGCGAGTGTGTTCTATATTTGCTAAAACAGTGTTCTGTCGCGCAATCGAAGTAATATGAATTGTAAGCAAAATATAGCATCGTGTAGTGAATGAATGACGGTTAACGCGCCAGCAACGACTGACGTTTTCACAAGCGGAGAATGTCCTATGTACGTTTACCTCTCTTATCGATCTCATAATATATCTGCACGTTTTTGAGACTCGAGGTGTCTCGTTTAAATTGCTGAGATTTTCGAATAATATCTATTTCGCTCATTTTTATCATTCACACATTTGAAGTAGGAATTTTAGCGCAGAAAAAGAATAAAAAATAATTTTTTCTAAAAGTGATTCAACTGCGCAGAATACCGTTTTTTAACGAAAAAATCGTATGGTACCTGTCAAGCTTGTTGAGCCTTTCAGCTTTTTTTTTTACACATATATACACGTACGTCGTCGCATACGCCAACTCGTCACGCAGATCACGCTCTCGCGGTTTCCCTTCGCGTTTCGCTTATACGTTCACTCAAAATCGCACGAAAACTTGAAAAAAAGGGTGACGAAAAAAATGGTAAACTGATATACAAGCGCTCTTGACGCATCATATAAGTATATGATTTTCACGTTGCGAAACGTAAAAGTCGGATTTAATACGGCGTATATGTGCGGCGCACAAATTCGATATCAACTCCAAAAATCTGTTTGAGAAAAGCATTAGCTACCATTAGATACTGTTTTTTAATTCAGAAAAATTTGATCCGCATCCTCTGTTTTCCTTTATTCCACTCTGTTAGTATCACCGATAACAGCGCATTGGTATATTCTTTTGGTATATGTCAAACGAATAATACATTTCCGGATGAAAAAATGATCTGACCATAGAAACGAAGACGTGTATTATTTGCCATCGTAAAAATGTGCAACACTGCAGGAGCGTTTGTTTTT
>NCVS01000221.1:738030-754461 GCA_003055095.1 Goniozus legneri
ACACGGACGCTGTACGCACCGTTCTGATGTTTCAGACGAAGGGGATGGCTCCCGGAATTATACGATTTCGCGTTCACGGAACGCGCGAATTTGCGAATACCGTGGGCGCATTACGCCCGGGATTATTCGCGCGTCGCGCTTTATATTCGTCCTAGCGGGCAGACGCGTACCTATTGTTTTTCGTTATAATATGGCGACACGGGTAAATATATTGTCACGGGTCGCGTTACGGGTTTATAAAATTATCCTCGGCTCCGAGCGCAGAACGCATATGTCGTTATTCGGAGCTTTTTTTTTTTTATTCGGTATTATAATTCTTGAGCAAGATTACGCTAATGCGAACGCTAATTAACATAATCTCGATGTGTTTCAGATGCGGATCATGAGCCGGTCGTATATATCGGTGCGAAATCTGTTGCGCATACGTTACATTCGTTTCCGCTGTATACACACGTCTATGCAGTAATTTATCGTTCGTGGGCTATGGCGATGCATTCCCGGTACGAAGTGCGTGGATTACGCGCAAAGCTCGACCGTTATGCGCACCACTCGGTTTCGTTCGATTGCTTTCGATGAACGATAAATTAAATGTAATCAGATTCCATTTTCGATAATTAAACACGGTTATGGCCTTTGTCGCGATCGCGTCGCTCCTGATAATGAACGAGCCATGGAACGATATTATTTCAATTTCAGAAAATAATGAAATTAACACCCCCTCGTCGTTTTACCCGATTTCGAAAGAGGTGTCTTGGTTTCTCCATGACGGGTTGATTCGTCACTTGAGCGCTAAGCGTGCGGGCGAGTGTTCATTTACACGGTCATAGCATTTAGCAATTTAATTTTTCCTCACTCGTCAACGTTCAATTTTTAGCATTTAATTCGATCAAATATTCATTTAGAACGCGAGTATGTCGTTTAATGAGATTCCTATCGCGGAAAGTGAATATTCATGAAAGAGATCCTATTTTTCTAAGATCAATAATATATGAAAATTAACTCGTACGAGAACTTTCATGACGCGAAACGTATATCGTATACACGTCTAAATAATCATTCTCGTTAAGCACGCACTAGCGTGTCATTCGCACGTTATCCGAAATAACAAGTCAACGAATGCAGGCACTCGAGCACGACAGAAGTGCATATCGTGACGGACCGCACACATCCTATCCGCTCCATAAATCTAATTATCATCGTGGCTGATAAAGCACCGATTAAACGTCCGCTGTTGTGCAGCTAGAGATCGATATAAAATTACAATTTCAAATGCACTTTTAATAATTCAACTTTTACGAACAGTTGATACAAGTACCCTCTTTGTTTCCAGTGGGACGTTCGGCGGGAAAACGAGTCGATTTTATTCGTATTACCCCGCGGCACTCGAAATCGTATCGTTTTAAGGAACAGGTGAGCAGTGATCTCGAGAAAAATAGCAGAATTAGTTTCATTAAGTATCGTGAGAACTCAAAGGCGACAATCCGAGACGTTAAAAATAAGACGGCATGAAAGAGCCAAGTTAAATATTCTACTTTCGTTTACGAGTTTAATTAAATTAGTTGACATTTTTATAAAAAAAGTTGTAACGAAAACCTACCTTGTAAGCGGATCTTCTTTATCTCTAAGGGCTATTAAAGTTTTCAGCGCGTCGACGGTAAGAGAGAATGAGAAAAATAATTACGAAGTCGCGATCGTGTCGCGTGAAATGACGAAGAAGAAAAAAAAACACACACACACACAGAAAACGCTTGGCGCGAGAATGAAATGGAAAGAAAAAGAGGGTCTTAATTTGACGCGGTATCGCGTAATTTTATCGCGCGATGAAAATCTATAACTGAATCAAGTGTTTAAGAGCGTCTTCGTTAGTTCGGTAGTCCGTGCAAAATGCTTTTCAAAGACGAAGCTCCTCCCCGGTGTTTGTAATCAGTCTTGTAGTTCGTCGGATAAAGTACACACGCGCACACACTGACGAAGCGACTGAGAAAACAGATATCGGAGCGGAGGAGAGAGAGGAGCAGATC
Source organism: Goniozus legneri (assembly GCA_003055095.1). Taxonomy (NCBI): domain Eukaryota; kingdom Metazoa; phylum Arthropoda; class Insecta; order Hymenoptera; family Bethylidae; genus Goniozus; species Goniozus legneri. Next base: position 740,052 of record NCVS01000221.1, read on the forward strand.
GGGGCGGAGGGATGAACGGGGGAAGCTTACAGATATCTATGTGTACAGGACGCGCTCAGCCGACATATTTAGCGACTAAAACAAACGAACCAGGGCGTTGTTTCGAAGCTTCTACCTATAAATTATCATACATCATATTAAATTCGCTTTTGGTAATTACGCGTTATCCCAAAACAAACGCCACGCTAGAAGCCGTCGTAGAGATATTGTAAAGGTTAAGTCTTTGAAAAATGTTCGAAAGATCTCGTTCGGAATTTTGATTAAGTAATGCAAATTTGTTTATCGGATCCGAATTCTCCTTAAATTTACGCGAGTGTTCCCGCGAAAGAATATTTTACATCGCACACCAGAGATTTCACCTGGGTATGTTTTGTCGTCGTTTGTATCGTACTAATTTAAATTCGTACCCAATGTCGTTTGAATTTTAAAGCCCGTAAATGCGGTTAAATATATGCGAGCGGAGAACGGGAATTTTTTAACGCTGATACACACAGCTTCTTTCTCCACGATGGCAAATTGGGAATACGAGTAAGAGGTAAAGTGGGGGCGGCCCTGAATGATGAAATTAATCAAGCAAGAGAGCAGGATTTTCATTTCGCTCGAGAATGCTGCGAAGGTATACAAATTAAATCGCCCTAGTACTTTTTTTTCTCTATTTTCGTACCACGTTTAAGTGACTCGCGCAATATATCGCGAAGTAGATTTCATTCATTCGCCCCATTTTTCTTAAACGAAGACAAGTACGTCATTGAAATTGTACGACATGAAGTTAAAGCTGAGCTATCGAAAGGAAATTTTATTTGCGATTGCTTATAATTTAAATAAAAATGAAATTATCTCGGAATATGATGATCCTGTATCAACTCGAAATATAATTTGACTGCTTTTAAAAATGATATCTCCGTTTCCACTATACGGCATTTGTACAAAAGTGCAGTCTTGTTTCAATCGCGATAGAACTTTAATGAGAAATCAAAGGAAACAGTGGAAAAGGCGGGATTGAATAGCGCGCTCGATCTCGTAAGATAAGCGAAATACTGATATTATTATGCTCTATCTCAGAGATCAAAGTGCAATTTTTCTCTTTTGTCAAAGGAACATTAGGTGCGCAAGGACGAAAGGTCTAATTATGGTTAATTCGCTAATTATAACGTGGCCTGCGCCAGGTTATGACGAGCACTCTATATATTATGCAATCCCGGAGCGTATCTCCGTACTACAAAGTGTGCACGACAATAGACTAGTTAGAATGAAAATTCGATCCTGGAAATTCACAACGTAGGAGCAAACGAATGCAACACGTGGTTCGTCGCGCTTTTACAATTTAACGAACGCTCGAAAATTGTATTTACACGAGTTATACGGTTGACTACAGTATATGTGTAACATACTGTTATAAATAACGCGCTCGCGTTCAAATGATATTCATTGTGTTCGAACGCACATTACCGCACGAATTTTTATCCACTAATTATAATTATCCACTTAAAATAGCTCGCGTTCTCGAAGGGCGAATTAAGTTAGTATTGAACTGTTACCTGTAATGAGAGCCCTTCTGTTAACGTTGCGAGCGTAGCCGTAGATAGAACTCTCCACATTTTCAAACGCAGTTAACTTCGCACACAATTTTACTTAATATAAATAGGTCGATGTATATCCGTGCAAAGTACATGTACACGCAGTGATGGGCACATTCCACTCGAGAATAATCTCATTGCTTAGAATGCGCTAATTTAGCAGTGGTCAAAGAATTGAATTTTTGACTGTGGAGAAAATTACCCCTAATTCACACAGAAGTTGATAGCAATTGTTATTTATTTCATATCTTTTTTTTTCTAATGCAGTGATCACAGTCGTCAGTGGTATAGGTCAATATATAATAGGAAGTAGTGAGAGTACATATCGAGACATACATATACGACTCGAGTCGCTCGGTTGTGTTCGGGGGAGTCTTGATGCGCGTTGAGCCCTAGCATTTGGAATATCGCATTGGCAATGAGCGAACGTGAAGAAAGACAGAGAAAGGGGCGTTCGCGCAAAAGACACGCGCGAGTTGGCATGTTTGCGAAACGAGTGCCCTCCTCCTCTCGTTCGCGACTCATACCCACAAGCACATCGCGCGTCACCCGGTGGTATGCCATCGCTGCTCCAAGTTAACCGGGCGGAAGTAACGAATTCATGAGTGGATACGATTTATCGCCAATATTTACATAAACAGGAAGCACGACACAAATGCGCCCACTGAGCGAAAGGGGTGAGAGTGCGAGGGTGTGCATGCACGAACACCGTAGACTAAAAATTCATGATTTACGCGGACGTATGTCATTCACGCGTTCAAAACCGCTAAATGAAATGAGTTAGGGTTGGAGCCGGTACGCCGGGCCAATGGAAAATGTGGCAATTTTCCTGAATAGCTTCGGCATTTTTACTTTCAAAATTATTCAGGCGCGAAATTAACGGACGGAAAAAAATTTTACCTCCTCTCTCTCATATCTCGCGGGCAATGCACCGAGTTTGTATGACTGCTTTCGACGGTTTCAAAACGATATCCATTCGAGGTGCGCAGATATCGTTTTCCACTACATCTTCCTTTTCGTATAAACTCTAAAATAAGACGGTAACGTTTATTTTCAATGAAACTGTTTCATTTTTGCCGGCGAAAAATAAAAGGAAGAGAACAATGAACTCGTTCTTCTCACATTGAATTCCATATCGCGATATTAGCCATTCGCTTGAAAAGGAGCGTGCGTGCCCGCGTCGTATTATTTCTCGGTGTAGTGATAAAACTCTGGGGCCGGCGAACTTCTTTTCAACAGCGTGTACGCAGGGATTATGTAAATTCTTTCTAGAAAAAAGTCCGCGCCTCGGCGCGTCGTTGTTTGAATAAATTTCGGATTCAGGAAGAGGCGCGATACTGCCGAAATGTTGTTCTGGAATTTTTTGCATTTGACACACGTATACTATATACGCCGTGCATAGGAGCTGTCTATTTTCTTTTCGCCATGCAACGAAATTCAGTACGGTCGAGCGTCGAATTGTAATTTATTGGTACAGTATCGCGAAACGAGAATTTCGCAAAACATTTTATATCAAGCGTTAATAATTCTTCGCAACGTCATTCGTCCCTTCCCTAATTCACCCCCGCCGCTTGGTCTCTTGTGAACCAACACCTGTGAAATTTGTACGCTGACTTGACGATTCTGTTTTTCCTACTTTTGTTCTTTTCGTATAGTCACTGGCGTTACCGTGATTTGTGAGTTTCTTTTTTATACTATCGAGACGGAAATGAGATTCCGTAAATGATTTTTCGGTATGGAAATTCACTCGAGTTGACGTTCATTCACTCGCAATCTCGATTCGATTAAGATTCTTCTTTCTTCGCGAGAGTCAATCTTCAATTTTGAACGTGAATTTTTCCAGCGTTTACCGTAAAGGAGGATCATGTTATTTTGTCAAGTTATAAGGAGAAATATTTCTCAGGTAAAGAGGCATTTTGTTCAACACAAAGCTATCTTGTTCTACTGAGAGTATCTTGTTACTGTGGATAATTATGATAAAGTTTTTCTGTGCCATACTATACGAGAATTCGAGCATATTACAAAGAAAAATCGTAATATTTTCGGGAAATTCTGCATACCCTATAAAATTTTCAACATTTACGTATTATTTTATAATTTTTATATTTCGGCTAATGGAAATTGAGAAAGAGTTATGAATCAGCTCTTGTGTATGAAATGTTGAATTTTGCATGAAATAGCATGATACGGTTAAAATTGTTTCGAGTTTAGTTGCGTAAGCCGTTTAGGAAAAGTTCGGATTTGACGTAAAACATTTCCATAGTGAGTGAGAGAAAGAGAGAGAGAGAGAGAGAGAGAGAGAGAGAGAGAGAGAGAGAGAGAGAGAGAGAGAGAGATAAGATTGTTACGAACTTGACTGAGCTTATCGTAATCAGCTTTGTTAACGCCGAGTGTGCCTCGATCTTATGGGAAGCCCGAGCGGAATTTTGAAATTCCAATTGAATTGTAGAAAGCAAACTACGACGGGAAATATTACATTGAAATATTCTTCATACAGAGACGTCCAATACGTTCTTGCGTTCTCGGGATTCTTGAATTACCGAAAATCCTTACTCACGGATATGATCTTAAACCCGAACCAAGATACACGGTACGCGGGCGCAATTAGACCGCGATTTAAAGCCAGTACGTCGCGAGTTTATCTCGGAGAGAGCCGGCCCGGGGAAGCGAGGAAATATATATTTTTGTAGCGAGAGCGGGTCGAGCGAGATCAGCGAGTACGCGAAACAACATTTTTACTCGGGGTGAACGCACAGCCCATTTCTCCGGAGTTAAGAGCATCTAGGTGTAGAACGAATCGAAGAAGAAAATCGTTGCCGGCGGCATCGCAAATCCTCGAACATGGATCTCCTCGTAACTATAAAGCGGCGTAACGTATGTAAAGGAGCGAATGGCGTAGCGTTCGACGCCCGGAGCACGACCCTGCGCTGTCTTTAGGAGAGCCGCGATTTAAGTCGGCCGTACAAAGCGCTCTACTTTTTCATTCTCGTTTCGCGATTCACTATACATAGAGGTGAGAAAGTCCACACTCGCATCGGAGACATATCGAGATAACGCGAATATTATTCAAACGTTCGCTCGTACGAGATCCGAAATCGTTGCCTTTGTTTTGTTTAAAGCGCGAGAGCTCGTATATAAACATGCAAATATGGAAATCGTTATGCCAGAATATGTTTTTTTTTAACAACTCCGAACTGATCCTCCTATTAATTACGCATGCTCTCGTGTTATCCAAATTGTTCGTATCAATTAACAGTGATATATTGATAAAAATATTCTCGCTCGAATGTTTCGTCGAACGAGTAGCCGGTTACTGTTTTTCATAAGCAAACGCAGCGATGAATGAATTCCGAGGGTCGTCATCTACATATTAAAAACAACGTAGAGTCGAAAAAAATATGCTCCTTTATTGCTGTTTTTATTCAGCCTGATTGAAGTACCTTTGTTTGAAAAACTCAAATGAGACAAAATACGCATGCGTTTGGAAATCACGCATTCCCCGGTTCGGCCTGGTAGCCATTAATTTTAATGCTGGACTTACAGAAGAACACGCGCTCGCTCACATAAACGTACAAAGCACCCTTTGCATTTTCCGCGCACGGGGTTTCCGTAAACAGAGTTCACAGCACTAAACTTATGGGCCAGAATTTTGAGTTTTTATTTAGTGAGAAAGTTTCACGCCAGACCTCGCCTTCCGACCCCCGGAGAGAGAATTATTCGTCTGTCTGCGAACAGCCACCCTGCGTACGAACCACCGCCTGCTCTAAAAGTGTAAAGGCTAATTCTATACGCTCCACGATCACCTTCCTACCCAGGTTTCAACCGGCATTGTACTGACTGTGTAATACAATAATCATTTTTACATCGCTTACCTCGCCAAAAACTTTACCGAACCCACGGGACTATAACGTTACGAAAACGCAAAAATTTTTTCGAGGTTAATACGTTCATTTTCGTATAATCGGAAATATTTCGAAACTGGATGATTTTTAGGTTTTAACAGTGTTTGATGTCTAGACTGAAATTGAAGCATGTGAAAATTTAATTAAGTTAAATTTATAAAATAATTAAATAACTTCGTTTAGTTCAATTTTATTAAAGTAAATGTAAATGTCAATCGAGTTTTTAATAAAACCTAAAGTTTTCATTTCTCTTAACCGAACTTTATAACTTTGCCGTTAGCGAATTTTTGAAAACGAAAAATTTCCTGTAATTCAGAAAATTTTATGAGAAGCAGTTTGTCACCAAGGATTTTGCAGTGAACTCTGGTTCGTAGAAAAAGAAAGCAAACGGACAGTGCCTCTTCTTTGAAACTTTTTTACCTAAGAAGTAATATCCTGGTTCTTGTAGTGTATCTTTTTTTTTCATACGAAAACAAGAGAATAAATTTCACGGATAAGCAAGCCAAGTCGGCCAATAAACAATTCCGCAAGAAATCGATTTCAATTGAATATTTTATCGCGCGTTTCGCAATTTGAATTTCCACTAGCTTTCCTCCGACCGGCCAAAACTTCTCACCGTTTCAATTAACAAAATTTGTCGTAAAACGGTTACCTCTCGGGCGTCGCGCGACGACGAAAACGCTTGGGAAGATAAAAAGTAGAAAAAATATAAAACCGTTCTTCACGAAAAACTTTCGCGCGCTGGCTCTAAAAGGAATATCTTAGTCCGCGACTGTTACTTGAATACATTCAGACCTTATATCGAGACGCGCTAGTGTCTGTGCCGGACGGTGAAATCGGCAAGGACCGTGAAAGAAGAGACGGATCTGTAGTTACTGCCTAGTTTTAACAGGGTTGAAAGGTCTCCGGGTAGCGCCCGTGCCATTTTATTTGATAAATGCATGGGAGTATCTGACAGCTGTTGCAAGGAAAGGACTCCACTCTTTCCACCATTTCCGCCCGTGTGTCCATCTATAATCCACTGTGCCCGAAAACCACCTCTGTCCGCTTTTCTTCGTCTTTTCCAAAGCTCTTTCTCAATTCTATTTTCCAGAATCGATTTCAAGACGTTGCGCACAAAATGGTCAATGATCTTTCACGAACTCGCGAGAGGTAACCAACTTCGGTTTCGGAACTCTCAATGTTCAAGAGGCCGTGCTAGCTCGTCATCTATAGTAGATGCCTGTGTAGTTCAATGACGTTGTCGCCAGCCATTAGTACTTTTTAATGAGAAATTCGCAAAAGCTCGACATCGTTCGTGGTGCATTGCCTTTTTGCCGCTTTCTTTCTCGTTCTTTTACCTCCAGTCTCCTTCTTACTTTTCTTTTTATTCGCTTTACTTCGTTCTTGCGACTCTGCAAGATTATTACGGTGCTCACTCGCGTGAGAAAAGGATTTCATTCCGCGCTGCATTAATTGCCCCTTATTCCATCATGATTGCAAACAAGACGTAATTGTAGCGGCGGTTTGAGAAGCAGTTTCATTGTTCTAATTGTTAGTTTCTTAAATTGATCTCCTGGATCCGTATTGGATGTTTTTCTCATTTTAATTGTACATTCGTTACTTTCACTTTGTAGGAATAACGGTACATGCCGGTAGCGCTTGTTCATATAGATATTAACGCCTAATATTCAGGAACAGTGAAAAAAAGTGGCGGTGCACTATTAATATTTAACGTTTCTCATAAAAGCGTACACAAAATTGCACTTTAATTTGAAATTCCAAAAAGAATTCTTTCGTATATCCTCAGTCAGTCAAAATTGACGAATAAATGAAAAATTCCTCTATCTAGGGGAGCAAATAAGAAAATTTGTCGAAAGTCAATGATTCGTTTTACGATGGCATCGAGCGACGTTGGCATCATTCACAGGTCGACGATAATCTTATCTCTCAGCTTAGGAGAAACGATCGCTTACTTTTCGTACGCACACAGAGCTCGTCTCGGGTCAATCGATATATTGCGGCTTGGTTACAGGTATATCGAGTTAAAGGGCTCTCGTTTCATATACGCGAAGGACGGCGCTGTAGGCTAGGAAGGGGGAAGGGGGTATATTGGGGTGGGTTGGGGTGGGTTGTTGGAGTGCGGCGACGAGAGGAAGCAAGTCAGAGGAGGTAAGAAGACGGGGTAGTGGGGACGGGTTGGGTAGCTGGTGAAATTGAGATGCCTTATCTCGGGGATGAGAAAAAGTCTTCCAGAGTGCAGTCGGTGAACTGAGTCTCGCAAAAATCTCTCGGGGAATAAAGGGGATACTGCTGCGGCAACTGGAGCCTCGGTCGAACCTTTCGCGAGCGCCCGTCGAACGTTCTTTCCCCTTTTATTTCTCCCTCCGTTCGCCGAAGACCGCGCGCAAGAGCCTCGCTCGCGCGTCGCCGAGATTCCACAGACCGGTTTGTTTCCGTGGGACGAAAGGTCACCAAGCACGACGTATACCACAGGAGTGGAAATATTGTTTCAAGCTGTCCCCGGTGTGCTCCGTCGCTGCCTCTACCAAATCTCATATCTCCCCTCGCCGTACGTTCCAGCGGCTCTCTTCGAGGGATAGGGTCGGCGGTCGCGATTATCTCCCATTCCGTTTAAACGTCATGTTGATCCGCGACTCTTATTCTTTCTCTCGACCCCTCAACTCCGCCCGTCCCTATTTCCTTCTCGACGTCGAGCAGTCTCGCGATTGATCTTGTTTCGGAAAGTCCTCCGTCGGACGAGTGCGAAAGACTTTCTTTTCCCCTTTTCGTCTTCCGCTGTACTTCCCTCTCTAGCTATATCCTCGTTGACCTGTGCAACCTCCCGGGTAACTTTATCCCTTTTTCCGCGATACCGTCGCTGGCGTTATGACGCTCTTACTTCAATAGCCGGATATCTTCCTGCTTTTTTTTTCCTCACGGCGGGTTTATCTGGAATCGTCGACTCTCGGTTAACGAGTCTCGCTGCAATTTTGCATTTTGCGCGTCCGCCCGAGCACGCCCAGTCGTCGATCTTCATCTTCGCCGTTCAATCTCTGTCGATATAATACTAGTCGGTAACTACTCACCGGTGCATCGTTAGCCTTCGTTGCGAGAGATCAAACCCCCGCCCCCCCCCCTCTCCCCCTCTTCTCACGGTCACTTATCTTCGGCAACATCTCCTCGCTGCGGAATATTCGGCTCGGTTATCCAGAAAAACAAATTGCCCTCCGCCGAATCAGGAACGTATATATTTCTCGGTATTCGCTCGAGATTTACGGAGTCTGAGACCCTCTCTCCTCCTCGATTGGGCGGTTGCACCAGACGCTCGCCGTTAACCGCCTACGCCGACTATATACGGACTCGATCGTTATTTTCGCACTGTTCGGCACAGAGTCGGCATCTTTTGTTCGATCATTTACCCCGGCGGGCGCGGAAGTCTAGCGATTTCGTGCGTTAAGGAGCGTAGAGGGAGTAGGAGAATAGGAAAAAGGGGTTGTAGGTGGTGGAGGAAGCGCGCGGGAGAGAAAGAGGAGACGAGGGGTGGGGTTGTAGCCGCCCGCGGGGACCTCTCTTCCTCTCTCTCTCTCTCTCTCTCTCTCTCACTCTCTTTCTCTCTTCCCGGACTTAACGGCCTCCGATCAGACTCGTCGTCGCCCGCGCCCAGACTCCTATGCGCGCTGCTCGCCGATTTCTCCGCTTCGCTCGGCTTTTTATTGATTCGCTCGTGATGCAATTTCACGCCCTTAGTCAATTTCGTCGCTCTCGCTTCATTCCCCGTCTATCTCGTTCGTTTTATATCCCCCTCTGGTTCGCGAGAGAGAGCGGCCTCGTCGTCGCTCTTTTTCTTCCCTCTCGTTCCCGAGACAAGCCTCGTACCCCGCCTCGGACGAGGATTTATGTCCCGAAGCGGCCTCGCGTTTTGCATATATTCACTCGACTCTACGGCCCGACTCGTGACGTCCGCGAGGGGACTGCCGTATACACATTCGACTGGCGTTGACAAATTCGGACGCGAATGTCGTAGCCCGATGTAATTTGTACGTTTCCACGTTGGGTGTAATTGCGACGGTATAAATGTCCGACCGTTGACATATCGCCGTCTCCGTGGCCGTTTAATGCCCGACGCGGTGATTTCGGGAGGATCGTTGCAAGGGCTCGCTTTATTTTTTTTTTTTTTTTCATTGTACTCGATTCGACCGAAACACGGAAATTTCGATCGCGGGACAGGCCACCCCGCGCTATGTAGCGATGTACAAACGCGACCAGCGCCCACGCTGACTTTATCGATCGTAAAATTCATATTCCCGATACGTCGCCCGTGATGAAGTTACCTCGGTTTCGCGAGTTGATATAAAATATCGAAAAAAAAGAGGGACGGAGAGAGAAAGGCGGGAGAGGGAAAATAAAGAGCAAAAAAATATCGTAAATCAAGTCGGCCGTTGCGCTCTTAGAGCGTCGAGAGAGACGAGCGAGAGAGGGAACTTCGCGCTTGACCAAGCATCTCTCGTCGAATATGCTTTATATAGTATACCAACGTATATGTGTACGTACATATATATAGTATATATTCGCTGTAGCGATCCGTCGCACCGTACAAGAACGAAATTCGCGAATTTTCTCGTTAAAAGTTGGCCGTGAGAGCGATTTTTCTGCGGAGCGTATGGGCGGATGCATCGCTCGGCCGGGTATAGAGGGAGAACGGGCTATGCGAAAAGCGCCCGGTCGGATGACGTGGGTGGGTGTCGGGAGGCTATAAGTCCCGAGTATGACTCGGGATTCGGCCCGGAAATGATTCATACCCGCGGGACCACCGAACTAGCCGGTGCTGAACCGCGGAGTTCGGGTTACCGACCGACATTGCTACATTCGTTTTCTTTAATAAGACGTCAGGATATAGGAACTTCCATTCTGCCGCTAATATCGTGAATAAAAACGTTACGTTTGCGAGCGGTCGGAAGAGAAAGAACGAGAGCGCGATAGAGAGGGAGAGAGAGAGAGAGAGAAGGAGGGAGTTGGAGAGGTGAGAAAGGAAGTGTTATACGTATAACGTGGAAATAACTTACCGCGGGAGGGTCGACGTGCTCTCTTATAACTATTTTATGGATGTCGAGAGCCCCTCTTTACTCTCCGCTCGAAAATTTGATAATCGAAGACGGAAGATAGAGTATTTCGCTCGTTACGAGGTGCTCTACCCGTCATTTCCGGTTCTCGTGTTCGTTCGAGCATGCGCGCAAAGTAATTCGCCGTATTACATGTATCAACGAACGAATAAAATTCGTTCGTCTTCCCTACATAGGTATACCCGGGGAAGCGCGAGCCGCTGAGCTCTTTATGAGAGGAGTGATAAATCGCCGCTCGAATCGCCGGTTATACGGCCGGCTCTCGCAAAAAAACCGACGTTTATCTCGAGTCGGCAGCGGAGTGCGCGCTCTCCACGTCGCGCTGAAAAACTTTTGTCGATTCTGTACGTTTCCATTTCGCGCGACATAATTGAAACTTGATCCACGCAGGCGCGACGCGACGACGAGTCCAAATCGAAATCCATTGTCGGGCGCGCGATCCGGCAATTCCACGGAATCGCGCCGGCTATGAGATTGTCGAGGGAGAGTTCGGTAGCATATTTCGCGCGGCGTTAACACGTATCGAAGGACGACTCCCGGCTCACGCAATTGGGAATAAGATAGAGCCCCCGCGCGCGCGATACTATTACAGCGAGCGCTTTCGACATTATACACGGCTCGGCGCGCGTCATCTCCGTCTTTGTAAAAGGGGGTAGAGGTATCCGTTGCGCGCCGTCTACCCGCCATCCGAGAAAGGGATCGCGCTCCTTTCCCGCCCGTCGCGTCTCCGCGTCTCCGGCACTTGAACCTCCTCGCGCCATCCCGAGAATCCGATGTTCCATCGCGCTGCGATATTACCTTCCCCGCCTCTCTCTCTCTCTCTCTCTCTCTCCCCCAATAGCGCGCGAAACGTGAGACGATAGCCAAATCGCAGTCTCGAGCCGCTAATCGGACCGTCGAGAGTGCCATTCCTCGAAATGACGTGTCGAGAGCGACGATCAAAGTTACTCGATTACCAAACGCTCGTCGAGCATCGGGAGAAAAATAAGAGGTAAATCGATTCCTCGAACGCGAAATGAAAACTTCAACGAGATTTACATACCACCGTCGAGAAGTCGATCCCCTTTGATTCTCGTGGAATAATCTAATTCTCCCGTTTATAATTAGAGTCGAACGTCTGCAGACGTAAGTAGTAGACGGAGAATTTTTGAATCACTCAAAATGTTTTGAGTGGAGAACTGCCGAGTTTACCCTATGCGATAGAAAATGAATAAGAAACTAATAAAAGTTAGCACGGCGCGAGCTCGAAAATTCCAGTTCATTCTACAACAGAATTTCATTAGGAGAGGAGTCGCGAAAAGACTTGTACCTACGGAAGGTTAGTCAAAGGGCTAAAAACGACAAGCGAGTCGACGGGAACGAAGGTATAAGAGACGGGCGAGTCGCTCGCCATTCGCGGTCGGTACTCACCCGTTTCGGAGATCGCTAATTGCCGGTGGGATTTGCCGGAAGACGAAATATTGCCGCTCCGTTGGTCGCCCGATGCCGTGGGGAGAGAAGCAATCAAATCGATCGGCGCGTACCCAGTATTGAAATTCGTATTTACTACCGTCTGTATTTTGCAGCTATAATATGTACAACCGACCGAGGCTGCTTGCACCGGGTACTATAGTTATGCCCGATCGTACCCGTAGCCGGAACAGCTCGAAACTCGCAACCATAGCTGTATGTAATTATCGAACCGGGCGTATTATACCATCTCTCTGCGCCATGGAGTGATTCAATTAACGATCGTTGCGCTTCTCTTTTTGATCAAGCCAGCGTTCGCGCGCGTAATGTATACTCTTGACGCGTCAAAATTATTCTCGACTTTGAATTCGTGTCTTTGACTCGCAACGAGCAGCTGTTGCGCGTACTTTGCCTGTGCCATCGGTTTTCAAGTAATACACAGTGAAGTTGTATTTGTGAATTCTCTCGTTCCGCGCTCAACGAACGAAGCAAAACTAGAAGCGAGAATATAATTTGGTGGGTTCAACTCGGCGGCGTTCGTTTAAATTGAAACAATGGCGTGTACTAGAAACTCGTTGAGTGACTCGAACGACAATAATAATTTACTTCGCGCGGAGGTTAATGGGCAAGTGTAACCAAAAAGCCAAATAGATTCGATTACCGTAGCGGTAAATACGAAGGGGGAATCGAAGATCGGGACGATAGTCCATGATAGCGGCTGAATCACGAATCGCCTAATTTTATCCGAGTTAGATTGTTTTCTTTGTTCGCGCGAAGGGGGCGACGGAAAATCGACGATATTTACGGAACTAACTCGCGAGTGTAATACCTGGAACGGGAGCGCAGAACTTTCGTATCGATTCCGTGATCGCGTCGTAAGGATCGGGTAGTTGGAAGTTGAGAATGGTTGCTACGGAGTCTGACAATCACGATGGACTTTTCTCGCCGGAGCCGCTGCACCTGGACTCGCCCGACTAAACTAAAAGGGATTGGCGCGGCCGCGCGGATGAGAGGAGCTCGTTCGGGGGAGTGAAACGCGCGACGCCGATCGGAGCACCCTAATTTCATGGAATGTAATATCATCCGTAATATCGGGCTTAATGCTAGTTTCAGACTTCGAGAGTTGGAAGAGATTACCGCGAATCATCCGGATAGAATTCCCTGTAGCTCGTCTTCGCGTCTCTTTGATATTCCAGGTAACTACTAGCCTCTCGACGACCCGTATTCGAGGACTGTCGCAAGCTCAAAACTGAATCGCATCGAATCGTGTATTCTATCCGCTAACGAAGCCCAGTATGCTATAATTTCGATATAATACCTAATCGGTGTGATATACCATTCGTGTCGTCGTTGATCGTTTGACTGCAATGACGCTTCTACTGCGAAGAAGCGATAACTCATACTTGCGGCAATGGCCGACCACCGATTAATTCCAATCCGCTAAATTTGAAATTGACCGGTAGTTGGTAATTCATACCGGGTGAAAAGGGAGAAGATGGCACGCGAAATGTCTAGTAAAAAATTGCACGTACGTAGTTTGGTGAATTCTGGAACTGCTGCGAAAAAAAATATCACCGGAAGAAAACTACCAGGGACTTATCATCGCCGATTCATCTGATTGAGCGGATGGGCAAAGTCAATAGGACCACGCGCGACGGACTGGATTACTCGAACGAGGTCAGCCGTAACCGAGAGTTGCCAGTCCGTAGGTAACGATTTCTACTTCGCGCCGAAATAGATCGGGTGGATAAGACCTTCTAGCGCTGCAATATCGCCGGTAGGTCCGTGACATAAAATGCAAGACCGTCACGTCTCAGTCTTTGACCTCTCTCTCTCTCCCCTCTCTTCGTACAAACGCCGGACACACGTTCTCGCTTTATGACACCTGTTTGCTAGCTTTGCCAGTCCCCATACTACCTCGCCCGCAACGTACCCACCGCAACATCGCTCGCCGTATCTCACCACCCTCTCGAGAACTCCCAGAGACACCCATACGCGTACCGATATGCTCCCCGAGTCGATACACCCCTGTCCGAGTGACTCTACCACTGCTGCGCGTACACCGCTGCTTTTGACACGTTCGAAAGTTTCCCGGAGAGAAATATATCGGTACGTACGTACGGTCCACGTGTACCGAGAAGGTTAGCCGCTCCCCGGATCGCGGGTACTGCACTCTGGTCAATTGAAAACTGTCCGCGGACGTGGGTTCGGATTACATTTTTCCTTCTTTTTCGTCTCGACACTCGACTCAGCACTTTTTTCTTGTTGTCGCAGAAAACATATTCTCGCGCGCGCGCAATTTCGAGACACCTCACCTCGCCAAGCAGTATTTTCGTTGCTTTTATCGCGCTCTGATCTTGTTATTTTTTCTTCTTTTTTT
>NCVS01000221.1:761493-810063 GCA_003055095.1 Goniozus legneri
CGCATGAAAGTAACGGCTCGGCTGATTTCGTAAAATACACCTTACTCTCCAACTCGAACCTTACCCAGTTCTCTTCATGTTCTCTTAATTCAATTTTAAGGGCACTTCGCTCCTTGGGATTTTAGAGCCTCGTTTTTTGTCCCGAATGAGATGATTTCTCATTTCGCGTTTTAGCGTGAGTCGCCGCGCGCTGTGACGAAGCGCGTGTTACACGATGAAAATTTACTTCGAGCAGCGATTAAAGAGCAATTTCCTCGGAAATCTGACGTTTCTCGGCTTTAATTCCGATGGTTATCTCTCGAAACTTGGACGGTAGTTTAAAACATGCACGCACGATTAACGCGTGATTCGCTATCGATAAGAGAGACACATGGGAGCCCGAAACCTAGGTGAAATAATAACAAGCCAGCCGGCGTGAATTTCTACCAACTCGAGCGATATGGGTATAACGAGCACGGCCGTGAAAGAGGTAGAGAGCGAGATCAATTGTGCGTTCGTCATTTATTGTTATCGCGGCACAATAATCCGATTTCCTGGCAGGAGCGATTAATCATCGATGGGAATTCGTACGATCACGTCTCTCTCTCTCTCTCTCTCTCTCTCTCTCTCTTCTCCCTCCCACATTCTCCGTCACACTCTCTCGCTCGATGTACGCTACGAATCTATTTTCAACCATTCAACCTGCCAAGTGACACATATAGCTGCCGTTTTCGGTGTATGCAGAGAGACAGAGAAAGATAGAGAGAGGGAGGGAGAGAGAGACATATCAACCTTCCCTCGCGCAATCACCCGCAACTCCATCATCTGTAAACTTGAGCTCATTCGTCGAGCGACTCACCGATCGATATCTCTCGTCGATTGTTCGTCAGCCGGCTCGATTAATTTCAGTGTCGCGATTTACCGCGCGAAATTATTTATCGCCTTCCCTCTGATTTACGTTCGAACCCACCCGCCGTGCTTGTTTATAGCGCTGAATTTTTCACCGTTTCGGCGACTCTTTATTTTACGACTGTTCGTAAAAACAACGAAAAAAAAGAGAGAACAATATTAATAAAAGCGGAGAGGAGTTATTTTGCGACGCGATCGAGAGCGACGAGATAAAAAAAAATATAACAAACAAGAGAGAACGAGGAAGGACGAAATGGATTTCGTATTTTCGATTTGTAGCTACGTATCGGGAGGAGAATCGGTCGAGGCGATTCTCGGATGAATTTAGGATATAAAGGAATGGGGGGAGGTGGATCGATCGTTAATCGGCCAATGGGAGCGAAGAAGATGCACGCGTAACGTCAGGAAGAGACTCCTCTGGGTAAAACAGGCTATCGGTGAGTCGGGTTGGCGTTGCGATGGACGTGTATTGGTGTCGCGAAGCGCCCGGTGGCGGTGTGCGCCAACAGATAAGCACTGATCCCAATTACACGTCGGGCGGAGCGGTTCCCAGAGCTGAGCGGATCATGGATTATTGACTCCGTCCCGATTGGCGATTACTCGCCGCGGAGCATCGAGCTCAGCGAAGCGAAACCGATACAATTTACAGTAGTGGAGAACGCTATACGCGCTCATACCTATAGCAAACATATACATGCGCGTACCGCCATCGCCAATCGATTACCCTTTCTGGATTTTTCAGGCAAATATTTTCTTTCTGCTCGTTGAAAAATGTATAAAAATTCACACTCAATTACGTTTTTTGAAGCTCGATGATATAACGTCGCGCGTGCGCGCGCGGTATTCGATTCTCGATAATTCCAAAACGTGTCACGGGGCTTACACGTTTATCGATTTTCACGATCGTCCTCTTTTTTTTTCACGTATTTTCCTTCCCCCCCCGGCAACTTTGTCTTGCGAAAAACGAACAGAGAGGCGTCGCGCGCCCCGAGGTTCATCTGTCTCGAAAATAGAGAAAACGTCAGCGAGATCGATGCGAAATGAAGTAAAATTTTTTCACTCTGGACGTCTGAGAAGGAAAAAAAAAGGAAATTTCTCCCGTCGTTTCTCTTTTCCCGTTCGTTTTATTGGACGTACGGGCGTAGTATATAAGTTCGAAATCGCCAACGTGTCGTACAACGCGGCGCAATGCGATATATGTAAGTGGATAATTTACTTAGCGGACGTGCAATGTCGTGTGTTTCAGAGGGACCGACCTTTACCGAACCGATAACGAACGTGACAGTCTCGGTGGGGAGGGAAGCCGTTCTCACCTGCGCCGTGGCGGAACTTCTTACCTACAAGGTGAGTGCCTTCGTCGACGCGATAAGGTTCAATCTTCCTCCCGCGCCCACCCGCCCTCCCGCCTTTCCTCTCTTCCGTACTCTTCGGCACGTTATTTCGAGACCGGAATTTATTGGATATAACTTAGCGAGAGACCCGACCGAAAATCGATGTTATTCTACTTGATCTCGCTCACGGAAACGATTTTCCTTTGTCGAGGAAATCGTTAATTATTTTTTTTTCCACGTTAGCGTAATAACGCGAAAGAATTATTATTTGAAAAACCGTACCTTTGAAGAAACATTTTTCTGTATCGAATAACGTACGCGATCGGTAAAAGATCGATAACGAGCGAAAATCCGGTGGGATAAAATTGCAATTCGTTTTATTCCGTTCGATCGTAGCCGCAAATCAATTTTTGCATTGAAATAAGATTTATCAATCGATCGTATTTAAACGAGGAGGACGTTGAAAAATATCTTCGTAAAAAATCGTATTATCGGGAGGAATCTGAACTGAAATGAAACTCAAAGTGAAAAATGCTATCTTCGTCGAAATAATACGAATAGCGAGAACAGATCTTAATATAGTGGTTCAACTTTTTCACGTTCCTGTATTCATACAGGTGAAAAAGAGCGACAGAAGAAGATAAGCTTTTTTTACGAGCCATCGTGTATCGAAAGTAATAACGTCAATCAAACCGATCTCGAGAGGTGAACGAGAGAGTGAAAAGAGAGAGAGAGAGAGGGAGAGAGAGAGAGAGAGAGAAATGGAGGAAGAGGTAAAATGGCGCTCACCCTCTGGACGCAAGCGGGCACCCGCGGCGTGACAAACACCGTCCGTTCGGCGAGCAGTGCCTGGCACTGAATTAAAGTTCGTTCATCGAGCGATAACGATTTTTCATTCCTCGCGCCGCGTGACGCGCGACGTACCTCAGCGGTGCCCCTCGTATTTACTAGCGGGATTCTCGGACTCTATGATTGGTCCGCAAAACGTCACGCTGAAAAATTTCTATTCGTCCCAACCGCATTCGGATCCCGATTCGCAACTTGCGATGAATGCCCCCGACGCAAATTCTTTGTACGAAAAATATTCGTTCATTTTCGTCCCCCATTGTTGCTATCGCGAGTACAATAAAAACAGTCGAGAGAGAAAGGAGAGAAAATTTTTAATTAATTTCTCGCGTGTAACGCCGCGGGAATTGAATTCGGCGGATAATTCGATCCGCCGAATGAGAGTCGAGCCATCATTGTCCGGATGTACTCGCTCCTTTTGTGAACTCGCGATGACGTTCATGTGAGACATTTCCGGAGTTCGTTATTGCGTCTTTTCTGTTTCTCGTTAATCTCGTTAATGCCCACGCGTCAAACGGATTTCACGGTACCGAGCCGCGTTACGGCTCGTGCGGCTGAGTCGATGCAGCCAGTTTCCGACACGACAAAGAAAGTAACGCGGCAAAGCCCCTTTCTTTTTCAAGTATTGGAAATTGCGAATTACGGATAGTGTGCGCGAGAGTTGAACGTATTCCCGATGGTACTTCCTCTCTGTCTCGCTCTCCTCCGATGTCCTTACGACGTACCCGCTCTTTCAGTTCTGTCGTCTTACTCGCGACGCCAGCCCGACGAAGCGAGAAAACGAGATTGGCAACACGGTTCGTGCCGCGCAACTTCGTTTAACGATAAGAATCCCAACGAATTTCGCTTCGCCTGAATTTTCATCGAATTCTTTCGGCTTTGTTTACGATTTTAATTAACGTCATTTTCAATCTCCGACCGACAAATTCGAGCGCGCCGTTGAAATTTGCGATCGGATAATATGGAACCGCAACAAAGGCGAGTCATTTAATCCTTGCGCCGCGTTGAAGAGTGAAAGCTGACGAGGAGAGAGGAGAAAAAGACGAGAACAATCGCGATCGTCCATCTAAACACGTCGATCGGAGAGGATATGCGGGAGGTAGGAAAATTTCAAACCTATATCGATCCGTACGGGGAAAAGATTTCGACTGGATTGAATTCAAATGGCAACTGCGGATTTGCGGAAGAAGCCATATTCCGATGGGTTGCTCTGGATTCTTATCGGTTAGCCAGCTCGAGAAAAGACAATTACTCATGACAGTTATATCATAGATTTTCCATTATTCCGAGTGAAATTCACGCTCTATTTCTCTTATTTGTTATTTGCCTTCGATATATTTTATTAGTGTTGCGCAATACTCAATATCCATATAAAGATTCGTTGATTTTTGTTCTTTAAAAAGAGCACAATTTTATGAAAATTCAAATATACCATTATTAAAGTAAATTTATCATTGGATTGATACACTTTCGATATTCATCGAACATCTCCCCTCAATTCACGGATTGAGAAAGAATTTCGATAGAATAAATCGAACTCGAGCTCTAGATTAAATACCATTTAATCCTATTAAGCTCGGCGACCAATCGATTTTTCATTATATATAATTAAGAAAAAGAAGAATGTAAGAAGGCGGGTACAGAAAAAAAAAGTCGAATTCTATCCTTTGGTAGATAGCACTCGAGCTACCAGAAACATTTCTATTAAGTTCAGTCATTTCTCTCGGTGTAAGTCGCTTTAAGCTCTCGCGTAGGTATTGGAAATTGCGAATTACGAGTTGCGCGTTGCGAATTGTGAGGGCAAAAGCTCTTGCGGCAACAAAGCGCTTCTTCTCACAACTCTTGCGACTCAAGCGCGCGTTCGAGGGGGTGGAAATAAAGAGAACAGGGAAAGAGAGGAGAGAGAGAGAGAGAGAGAGAGAGAGAGGTGAAAGCAATGCATGTGCCTGTCAGAGCCACCTTGCCCTCTCGCTATGGAAACTTCATACATGACGGTAACGTTTTCGGTTATGAACGGTCGAAAATTTTCGTTCTAGAATCCGCTCTCTCGTGATAATCCCTGCGCGCTTAGCTTTACCGTTTTCCTCAGATAGCGGCGGTGTAACGTTATCGCTAATCGGGACAGCTGATAATCGTAAAGTTTTAAATGGTCTCGAAATGGGCATAACGACATCGGTCGAACGAGGCAACGCATTTCGCGAATGGTTGAACTTTACGAGGTGCATCGCGCGCTCTAAACGAAAGACATCGCGCGGCCTGAGTGCGCGGGGCCGCGCGAAGGGTGCAAGGAAGCAGGGACACCCTTTGCCGGAAACAGCCGTAAAGCGACGGTTAGCCTCGCTCCTCGTCTCTCGTCCCGAGTCACTCGACGCGACTCGACTTGGAAGACGCGCGCGCTCGATACATACATATATACGTACACCTTCTACGCTCACACGCACACGCGTTCCTCGCGTTGGCGAATCTTATAGGCAAGCCAGTGCCTGGTAGAGATTTGCGACGTTTTAAATGACAGCGAACCGCGAAAGTTTACTGCCCGTATATACCTAGTTCTCTATCCCGTCCCAATCACTCTCCTGCCCCGGCTCGAATGGTATTCCCCCGGCACTCCCCTCCACCACCGCTTCTATATCCCACTTTCCGTAACTCATCCGTTCCAGCCACCCTCGCCCGGAGCAGAAGGCGTATTTTCTCCCGGACAAACGAAATTCATTTCGAAAAGTATGAGGTACATTCTTCGGACGGAGCGAGTACGTCCGTCGTTTCTGGAATTTGAACCCTTCGCACGCACGGCTCGGTGGTACTAAGACTCCGTCGACATTTTAACGCTGTCGACTAAACAGACCTGCTGCATATTTTTTACGCTCGAATCTTGCCTCTTCTTTTTGTCGTTATTTCAACGTGTGTTACAGAATTGAACGTGTTGGTACTGTTTTTCGCCATTCATTCATCGTAATAAGTATCAATATTCCAGTCGTTTTTACGAGAAATTCGAGATTTCGAGCGAGAATCGCGCAATTTTTCGCTTAAGCGTTGAAAAGTGAAGCAAAAGCGACTGCCGTTAATACTAAAGTGTTTAATTGTTTCGTCGCGGGATTTTAATTCTGTCGCCCCTCTTAATCTCAATAGGGGCGGAATAAAGAAAAAACGGGCGGAGAGAAAAGCGAGGCAACGCGAGCAACACTGAGCTCGTGTACACTTTTTATAATTCGCGCGAGTTTTCTTTTTTGTATGTCTCTCGTACTTTCTTTCTCTCTCTCTCTCTCTCTCTTCCCTTTTTTCCCCTTGACGTCTGCGTAATAATCACTTTTAAAAGCTCTTATAGGTAAATTTTAAATATAGCTCGAATGGAGGTAGAGAAGAAAAATCAGCGCGAAAAGATTTCACATCCTCGATACAACTCATTTCGTTAGCTAATTGACGCTGAAAGTTTTTCTTATAAATCTACTAATACTACTCGCTATTTTATGAATCTACAATTTCATCGATAAACTTATCCCGAGCGAGTGAGAATAAACTTGAGCAATTTGATAGCGAGCCGCGGCATGGAGATAAAAAAAGTACAGCCCATCTCGTCTGCTCGAGTCTGAAGAGCGAAAAAAGAAAATGCTGGGTTTATTCTCGTTCACTCGGTTAGTTACCAGTCGCGGGTACCAGAGACGAGATTCGCTCGAATCGGACGCACGTACGCGGCGTCAGTCCTCGGACGGCGAAACTTTCTCGCGCGTCTGGCCGTAAACTCGGAGTGTGTATATATACGAATAGCGAAATGGTCGGCCGGGTTTCGGTGTCGGCAGGATGGGGTTTAGTTTGGGGACGGCGAGCCGTTGATGCGACGAGCCTCGGCTCCGCTCCGTCCTTCGTGTTGGCGCGCGGATGTTAATCAGAATGGGATTTACATACGCCGCACGCGCTCGAGTATTACGCGGACGTGAACGTCGCCCGGCCTCCCTGGCAGATGCACCGGAGTCGAGTAGAAGATAACGGTCCCCGCGAGAGAATTCGCCCTGGCATCAGTCGGGCGAGCCTACGAGCGCAATATAACGCGCCGCGCAAGACGTAATTATATCCGAGAAACTTCGCCTGTACGCGCGATTATTCACGGTGCATTGTTCGTGTCAGCCGGTAACGGTCTGTTGATTAGATACGAGGACACGAGAGCCTCGGATGCGCCCTCGTAATTATCGGAATGCCTCCAAGATGTTTCGTCATCCCCTAATTCACTTTTAACGATTCGACGTCCCGCTAAAAAGTTTCCCTCGTTCCCCGGCCGCCATTATCTCGCTCGGCCGGGAATAAATACATGTGGAGAGGAGTAAAAGAAAAAAATACCGGGCGATGATAATAAAAGAGGGTGATAAGAGCGGAAAATTCGGGCCTTAAACGCGCGACGCTGTAAACAATTTTCAGTAGGTGTCCCCTTAAAAAGCCCGTAGTGCGTGCTCGGACAGTTGAAATTACTGGAGTGTCGTGACGCGCGAAGTAGTATATATACGTATAAGCGAGTTTACGTCGGTCGTAGGAACACCGTCTTGGAGGATCACGGCACTGGACACGCCGTCTACGTATCGCGTAGCAACCCGGAAAATTACGACGACGTGGAAACAGCCACCCGTTACGTTGTTTCCACGTACGACGTGACCGTGTTTCTCGCTCCGGTGTAAATATCCAGCGAGCGCGTGTCGTTCCGTCTGTGGAATGGTGATGCCGAAATGAAAACGACCAATTCTAGATACATCACCGTGTGATATTTCGACGTGAATAAAATTCGAAAAGTTTCCGTGTACTTCACTCCATTAATTGGTGTTATACAATAAATAAACTATCGTTGCCGAATGGAGTAATGATCTACAGCGTAGAGTTTCGGTAAATAATTGTAATTCAGGAATAACAACGAATATATTTGAAAATTTTTATTTTCAAATGATAATAATGTTACAAATGATATATTACAACAATAATCAAAATTAACAAAAATATATAAAATTGATTGAGAAAAAACGTTTTGTATGTAATAATTTACTGTTTGGATTATTATTGATGCACTGCCGTGAATAATTATGAACGAATAAACCAATCGGTATTTTCAACAATTAAAAATGATAAATAAAGTGATATTAGTAGAAGAGAATGAATATGCACTTTTCACGTTACGGTTTATTAAAAGAACTAGAGTATATTCGTTACCTAAATTTTATTCGCCAAATATAATAACTTTAATGAATCCAAAATTACTCTAAAAACTAATAATTTTGTTCGGGTCTTATGACGTTCGATTCAATCGAGGTCTATATCAACCCTTTCTAGTAATTTCTATCAAACTCATCATTTTGGCAGTAAAAGAGAGAGAGAGAGAGAGAGAAAGAGAGGAAAAATAACTCCAAAGATGTTCCAAGGAAACCGCTCATTTGTTGATCATTTTGTAATGGTAGGACATAGCGTAGCTCCAGTATGATCAAACGAGAGTAGGCTACTGAGTGATTTCACATAGCATCGTTTAGGGATAATTTTCAACCCTAATCTGTGGTACTCGGGGGACTTGGCAACTACGATATATTACCGTCCTTGAGGTTCGCGCGAGTCGCGACCTCGTCGTAACTGAGTAATTTCGTATTGGCCCTGTTGTCCCTCCTCGGCACATACGGTAATAGGAACTGAAAGGGCGGTGCTATGAGATCGGGATCCATGGCGCCGATATCGCGCGAACCAGTGGCGAGACTGGTGATCACGCCTGTCACGATCACGACTATCGCTCCTAGCAGTGTGTAGTAAACGAAGGATAGTTTGAACAGAACAAATTGATCGTCGGTTTCATGGCTGCTCGCGTTATTGGATTCTTGATTGTACATCTCGCTGAAAAATTTTTCGAATCGAATAAAATTCACTCAAATTGTTGGAAACGTACGAACAAAAGGAATTTTTTTCGGCTCACCTTGTAATTGTTGTGGCGTTGATATTAGTCGATAGAAGAGGAGAGAACTTGGACGCTAATTCGCAGCCTTGAATTGATGTGTTCAATGCAGCTGACGACACGTTGTTAGTAAACTTGGTTAATTGCGCTCCGCCGGATATTGTCGCTAAAACTAGGAGTCCCGAAAATACCCCGACCAGAGCTCCCTGCGTTGTAAAAAATTCACGCTTCGTTGAAGTTTCAAATTTTTACCTCAGTTTGAAATTCCACGTTAATTTTTAATTTTACAACACAAATGCACAACGTTACGTTATTTAAATAATTGCAATCTCATTTTTGCTTCGTCATACCTTGGAATTCGCCCATGGACATGCCATTCCTAATAAATACAAGCCCAGCATGGTACCGGACGTTATGCCATTCAAACTCAATGCTAGCTGGAAATAGGAAATTAATTATATATACTTTACTTTTAAAATGAAACATTTTTTCGTACCCTCGTCTTATCATAAAAATGTAAATTAATATATACAGGGTGGGGAAAGTGTCGACTGTCAAAATTTACCAGCAGGTAGCCGACGTCAACCTGAATCCAATAGTAAAATTTTTACTATTGGTAAACCATTCTTTTATTATTTGGTCATTTTTGACCAAGTTTGACACGGATAGCCGTGTTAAAGATTTTGTTCAAAAATTATTTCATAAATGTGTTTTTCCGTTGTTTAAGAGTATTTTAAAAAAGATATTTGAACTTGTTTTGCGAAGAAAATTTTTTTCGAAATGTCGTTGGACTCCAACGATAGAAACTTCAGATACATAATAAAACAGTAGTGTTCTAAGATGGATCGCGTATGCATCAACGTTTCGATAAAGGAAATCTCGATTATTATTCCAGATCGATATAGTCATCTGCCTAATCGCTTTACACCTAGGGGAGCTATTCATTACAGTGGCGTAATCACAATACGGTTTGATCATCAATTGACCGATTTATGCGCTGACAAGTCGACGGTCCGCAGATCCTAGGAAGATAATGTGCCAATTTACATACTAATGAGCATTATATGAATAGATATCCATTCTCATATTACATTCTCGTGTTTTTGTGAATTATTTCGCCATGAGATATTTAATATTCCCAAATAATCTCCGTTATTGATTTGGATAATTATAGCCGCTAAATAACCGTAAATTAATTAACATCGATGATAGATTAACGGTAACATATGTAAATAGATTACAATTCGGATTGTAATTACATACCTCGACTAATTCTCCCAACTTGTCGACAACGAATGTCATGGCCAAACAAAATACGCCAATGAGCGCGGCGATGAATTTAATATAAACGTGTGGATTGTATTTCGCTGGCGATGTAAATATTTTCATAATAAGATCCTCGTAAAGAACTCCAGATAAAGCGTTCATTGCGGCTGACAACGAGCTATAAAATCAAACAAAAAATTAATCGACTATAAGTGAAAATAAATACATTGTGCGGATGATAAAATTGGATTCTTTGGGTATCACATTTTCGAATAACTGAGAATATTCAATTGCGGTGGAGATGATTTGCATTTCATTATGCGCAAGGGAAAACTAATTACGAATGTTATAAAATCGAATTTAGTTCGTTGCCACTGCTTAGCAAGAAAGATCTCTTGCAACGTCAGTTATTTCTTGAGAGCTTTTACCTGAGAGCGCTGCTGAAAATAGCGGCGATAAAGAGTCCCGGTAATCCTGGAATGTGCCCAACGGTATCCATAATGAAGTAAGGCATCAGCTGGTCGTGTTTACTAATCGTCTGAAATTACAAGTACGGCTTGTACGAGTCTACGTTACGCATATACCTGTATACAGATGAATCGAGCACGCACACTCGGCCGCGCGACATGAACCGTGGAATTAAATATTCACAGTCGACGACTGTGTGCTACGTTAATTCCGCGTCACCTTTCATCAAACTCCAAGCGTCAAAACGAAGTTACGACACCGAAGAGTCGCATTATACTAATTTTCGCATCTGGATTCGTTTATATACCCCTCAACGATATAAACCCGAAAGAGAGAAACGGTAGGGTAACGTAAATTTTTATGAAAAAGTAAAATACATACCCCGCTGGCAACGGGATCGCAGTCAGCGTACAGTGAATAAATAATTAATCCCGTATAAACGCTCATAGTGTTAACAAAGATTATACCGAGGCAGTACAGCATCACAGACCTGTAGCAAAAACAATAATAACCTCTAGCCAAATCTTTGAGTTTTTTTATTGATCACTGTAAATGTGAAATTGACAAGAAATTTTTAAGAATCCTTTTGTCGATCATATTTGACAGAAAGTTGTTAAAATATGAGCAAGAAATATAACGATCGGAGCAGTGACGGGGATCCATGCGACGACAAACATGCCATCGTTTATACTGTCCGACATATCGCTGTACCGCGTCCATTATTTAGTCGCGCGTACATTTACGCGCGAGACGTTACTCAGCGCCGTAAACGTCTTGGCGTCCTCCATCCGACACTCTATTAGCAAAGTTAGCTTTATGTCGCGAACATATCGGAGGGAATGTCGAAAACGACGTTACCCGTAACGGGTGGAGGAGAGCAGATATATATATATAGCGAGAGAGAGAGAGAGAGAGAGAGAGGGAGAAGGCACTCTCATGACCGCGCTAATTTCGACTATTTAGTCCGGTACGTGACGCGGATGTTACGTATAGCCTGGAGGTACTTGAGAGGAGGAAGCTGTGCGTGCCTCGTCGGGAATATCTTATCGCACAACCACTTTGACAAACTAGCCTTACACGTTAAAAAAAGTACCCAAAAAGTTTATATCGAAATCCGCGAAATGAGTATAACGTCCCGAGTCGAGCACCGAGATTTAATTTGGACCTAAAACTTATTATCGAGTGGCCGATCCGCTCGAATCATTGAATTGTCGAGGTTTCGAAAATCGGAGTTTTCGCCACAAGCGACAAAAGACAGCGTAGCTAGACCCTGGCATGTAATTATGTAAACGCATTCGTGGGTAATACCGAACCTTCTATTTTCCCGGTACCAACGAACGGTCCCGTCATCGCTATAGGAAACGATCGAAGTCTAATAGCGCGCCAGCGGCATCGTTCTCCCCCGAGTTATTAACGCTCCTCACCCAGGCCGCGTACCTACGCGACGAGCACTCGTAACAGTCTATTAGCGAAGTTGGCTTTATGTCGCGAGTGCCGCGAGCGCCGAAATTTTCGGCCGGGATAGCGTAGGTGGATAAACGTGGTTATTCGTTCGCTCCGCGCGCGTCCGTGTGCGTAAACAACGTCGGCGTACGCGCGCTCGTTGCTGTAATTCCCCGCCCGAGCGGCTAATTCCACTCCGCGAAATTCTTACCCGCTCGCGCTCACCGCTCTCGCAGCGACGAAACGAGAGTTATTAGAAACTTTTACCGAGGCCGCGATTACCGCTCATACGCGTTGTTTACATACATCAACAACGTCATTCGCCATAAATTTAATTAATCATACGCCAACTCGCAATCTTTGTGCGGCGAAACTCGCGCGCCCGCCTTATAAAAGGAATATATATCGTTTAAACGAGCCCTCGCGTTTTACGTATTATGCCGCGCCATCAGATGCATAAATTTCGTTCGCGCCTCGTATTCTTTAGCGCGACGTCGTTATTATACGCTGGAAATCGCAAAACGCCGTCGTTGCGCAAGTGTATACGTAAGGAGCGGTGAGCACGCACGTGATCCCCCCCCCCCCTCCACCTCGTTCTCCTCCCTCCTCTTCTTTTTGGTTTTAAGAGAACTCTATTCCGTGCCATTTTCACTGCGTTACCATTCCTGAGTAAAGTGGAACGTTCGATATTAACGCGATTGCGATGCTTTCTCGTATTGAAAAAAAGCACGTGCTCACGAGGAATAGTAGCGGTAGAAAAGGAAAAAAAAATGGTTGTTCGGCGTTATCCCGTGCGGAAAGTAATAAAAGAAAATCATTGGATCGACGTTTAATATCGTTAGCGAGCCGTAGTGGAATTACCCCGACGGATAAACTTACCTGAAAATGGAAAACCATTTTCAATGGCGCACATACATTCACTCTGCGTAAGATAACTTAATCGCGTCGTCGTAAGACCGCGTCGAGAGCTCTCTTTTCAAAGAAAAAAAAAAAAAAAAGAGAAAATACGAATTTCGCATTTTAATCTTCGATCCGGCGGGTCGATAAGTATCCTCGTTAGAGAAATCGATTTCTATGTGGAATTTTTTTTCACCCTTGCGAAACACGCACACCCGTTTCACGATCGTTACGACAATCCCAAAGCTGGGCTGGCGATACCGCGGCTGGTGGCGATAACGAGGATCACGAAGGTCGATTCAGCTCGTCATTTTAATTTCACGTCATAGAGGCGCTATTGCGCGAGGATGAGAGCTCTTCGATTGGAATCGTGCGCGAAACGAAATCGAATAACTTTGATTGGCTACGATGGTCGAGAGCGGGGATCGCGGAGATAAGAGAGGGGGAGACAGAGAGGGGAGGAGAGTACCGGCGGTAGGGAAAAGAGGATTTTACATAGAAAAATTGCACGGATTGCCAAATCGATGTACCAAACGGGTTTAACGGTGCAGGAATAATTAGGGTGTTGGCAGATCGCCGAGCGCGAGTACACCCTCTCACCAGCTCCACTCAACAATCCTCTTTCGCCGGGTCAACTAACCATCCGCAGCAGATTTTCAAAGCATAAAAGCGGGCCGAGCTGTACACGCGCACACGTACTCGTCCGCAACACGAACTCCGCTCTCGCACTAGCAGTTTTGGGCATATGTATAGGCGGGAGCGTGCGCTAGCACCCATTACACGCATTACCGCCCACGCTCGGCCTGCCTAGATATACTACCAACGTCTATCCAGTCGTCTACCGCTATCCCTTCGTTCGCGTCCGAGTGCGGTCCCATCGTCACCGATTCTCCTGCACTCCACGCCGTTAGAGTATCTACTAAATACTAAGTAACACGGTCACAGCTCGTACACGCGGGTAACGCGCCTCTCCTGTATCCTCGATTTTCGACCCCACCATTAACCGCGCGCCATTATTGAATTCCGGGCCATCGACGTACTGCAATTTCCTTTGAGCGAGGAAGAACGTGATTGAATATTACATTAACGAATCGAAACGTTGAAATTCTACGACTCCGCGATACCGCTATTAATGATTTTTCGCGAAAGAATTTGTGCCTATCGAATACTACTCAGATATTCTTGAATTTATGTTTATAATATGTCTGTAAGAAATTTCAGATTCAAATGTATATTTTCTCGTATTCTTCATAATTTTACGATCAGGAAGCAAAATGCAGTTTCTTTCCGTGGTTCGATTTTTTTTTCTCTGCGACAAGGAAACATCTTTTCCCTCGTATCCCCTTATCGTCTATATGAGATCGTGTTTATAGTACTCACTTTTTCGTTTTACCGAGAGAAGAAACAGCTACGAATCGTTGCACCATTAGCGGATTGGTAGCGCTGTTGGACGTCCACAGACCAATATTACCGAGGGTCATCGTCCAGAAAGTGCGTGCCTGGAAGGGGCTCGGATCCATTCTAGTAATTAAAACAAAACTTTCGTCATACGGGTAATTGTCGTTCGAGAGAGAAGTATCGAATCGATAGACGCGAACGTAACTTCTCCGCAACGTTTTAAGAAAAATCGAGTAGAAATTCTCTGAATAAAGGTCGACGCAAAACCTGCAAGTTTTCAGTGTATCATCGAAGTGTATTATTTTAGAATGAACGCGAAACAACGTCGGATGTTACTTTGTTACGTGGAAGAAGATAGGAGCGAAGAGCATAATGCATTCCCTGGCAACGTTTCGTGCATAGGATGATGTAGCGCCACGCTGTCACTCGTTTGATGAATAGTTGATACTCGACTTCTTCATTCGACAATTTCAACGGTGATTCGCGAGATATTCAGGGCTTTATTTTGGAACTTTCTCGTTCCTTATCTTCGAGTCGTTCGAAGCGAGAATGCAAAGAAAAAGGGGTGAAAAGCGAGTAAAAATTAATTAAATCCCAAAAGAATAACTAGACTTCTTTTCATTTCGAATGAACCCTGGCATATCGGACTCATGGAAACCACGCGAGGTGGATAAAAGAACATCGGTATGCAGCCACGTCCTACGCTATTCGACAAAATAAAATAAACGACATTTGCCAAATTACAGGGGAATATTTCTTTCGTTGAATTCTCGGCGCGTATAGAGAATTCCGTCTAGAAAACATTCCTACTAGAATCAGGATGTCAACTACTTTGGAGTAAAATGTTACGTTATTATTTTCTTGGTACCGCGCCAGACAAATACGAATCCGGGTGGTAGTAACGAAAATTTACTCGGCAAAGTTTCATTCTGGGGCCAACGATACGCCGGCAATCTCCCATTTAGTCTCTGTTTATTGTCGGCGGTTTTGCAAAACCGTACGAATTAACGCGCGACACAGCGCTTTGCAAATATCGCATCCGACCGTTTAACGCGAATAACTGGCTTGCGCTTAGCACCTCTCTCTCGCGCGCGTGCACTCTCTTGCATTCTTTCGACCATTTGGCTAAGATATCCGGATGCTAAACTCCGTCAATGCTGTTTCATTTTTTAAGAGAAGACGGTCTCAAGGTGTTATTAAAGTTGACGCGAGAGGCCGTCGCTTTACCTGACGTTGACTCAAAGTCGAAACAATTTTTGAATGTGCTTGTCGCGAGAACAAATGTCTTTTAATTAGATGAAAGAGAGGGCGAGGTGTTTGCAAAGCTTAATGCAATGTCGCGCTAGACGAGTCTTTCGCGGAGCTTGCGTATACGCGAAGGTTATGCTACGTACTCGAATATTTGGAGTCTGCCGCCTTCCTTAGCACGTTCCCAAACTGTGGCAACGCCGCCTGCATTCCACGTACCCATCATAACCCAAGTGAGGCAGGAGCACAACATAATGAGAGCTTGCAGACCGTCCGCCCAAACGATTCCCTTGAAACCACCCTGCAAAGAAATACACGCCCAAAACCATTTATCCTATTTTTTTTTCATTTCCCTTTCTAGCTTTATTCTCTTTTGTCGTTCATTCTATGCAGCCTCTCATATTTTTCGAAATTTTTAAAAATTTGTCGAAGGACAAAGCTCCTTCGCCAATTCTTACGTTTATAAACCTCCTCGTTTCAGCGTACTATTTAACACGATACATCCGAAGTTTTTGATATAATTGAAAGTACCGAATGCCAATTATCGATGAAATGTTTAAAAATAATTGCGTTTGAAAATGTTTAAAATAAACATTTCATTTTTTTACAATTTTTTCCTATTGATGTAAATATTTGAAATATTGTTACAATTCGAATGGCGAAAAACGATTTTACCAAATTTAAAATGGTTGTTGAGCGCTATCGCGGAATTACAATAATTGTGCATTGTGCAATTCCCGTTTTCCCTCAACTATTTTAGCGATTAACCGCTGCTATTGACGCAGAAAAATTAAATACTAGTGCTGACGTTAAAAAGAGTAAAATTTTACAATAGTCGCGAACAAATAAGGAGGTTACAAGGGACATTGTACAATTTGTACAATATCTGGTTACTGCACAAGTAGTAGAAAAATTATTTCGAGCATATAACGTTAAAGGGCGATAGACGATCGTGTTCGAACGGAAATATTAATTTTTTTCGATATAATAAATACTAAGAAGCGACTGAGTTTCTCTCTTTATTTTCCAACTAAGCAAATAAGAAATGACAAAAAATACTCACCAACATAGTGTAGAATGTACACACGATGCATACTACCGTACTAATGATATGCAGATTGATCCCCGATACTGCAACATGCAAAACACAAATCTACATCCGTGTAAACATTTGAAACTGCGAGTGTCCTCTCGTGATTCCGTGACGAGTACCACAGCGAAAACGAGTATAGGCGATTTGATTTTTTCAAGCGTTTTATATTTTTTCACGTGAAATGACTGACATGGGTTTCTCTCTATTCGCTCTTGTACTTTACAGAGTGGAATTCCAAAAATACATCGATGAATGCAATTAAGTTTAGAGAATCGTATTTACAAAATAAAAAAAGTTTCGAAAAAAAATGTCGAGAATCTCCGCAATATCGGAGAAGCCGCGGGCAGCAATACCTAAGGTATCAATGTTGATACTGGAACTGGTGATATTTGCGGTGTCCGCGAGTGCAAGTAAAAAGAAAGCGAATGCAAATTTTTGGTATTGATGATACATATTTGATCACGATAACACGATTAACAAATAATTGATGGTTCAAGTCGAAATACCGCTTTCTCTAAGTAGTCGAAAATAAGAATTTGCCGGTGACAAAATTTCTAGTTGTTACATCCCATCCACTACGTGACAAAGCTCGGGATCTTCGGGCGCTTGTCTATATTTTTTCCGGTACGAGGGTGCACGAGCGAATTATGGATACCTCTCCGTCGACTCGACGTGATTGACGGGACGAAATAAGCGACGCGCGAAGCGAAGAGTACGGCGAAATGTGAACGCTAAGTGCCGTGGGACGCGTCAGAGGGAATTCGGCAGATATGGAACACGGGGAACACACGTACGGCCTATGAAATTCCCTGGCACCGTAGAGGTGCGTCGGGCGTGTTTTGTCGGTTTCGCGGATGGCTACCGTCGCTCCTATACAATCGAGCATATGCGCTCGCGACGGAGTGAGAGAGATTCAGCGAGACGTCAGGGTCCACTCTGGCGAATACCGCATACGCGCGCACGCCAGTTTAAGTGAGATAGTGTACGTCGGCACAATGAATTTTCGACGCTCCATCGAAGCAACGCTCACTCGCGCTCTAAACCGTTTGTTGCCTCGATATTATTCAACAGACACATTATCACCTTTGTCCGCGCCGGTACCGTCGCTCATCGTCGCGCTCGTGTGCGGCCTACAGCGACGTCCTTTAAGCGCGAAATTGCAACGTTTGATCGAAAATTCCGTCAATTTTGCTATCGCATTTTCTCTAATCGAGTGTTGCTTGCCAATTAATTCTCGATACAGAGCGGAGAGATTGCACAATCGGCATAAAAAATATAACTCACCTTGACTGAACACCAGCGAAGGCCCGTAAATTAGAATCGGCAGAAAGAGAATCGTATTGATGAAGTACAGAATGGTTCCCACTATTCTCATTCGCTTACAGAATCTCAACTCCAGGTACTGCAATACGTATAATTTGTAACCTTCCCGCGTTTTCCCAATTTGTAACTCGTGACTTTTTGATATACGAACTAACCTGCTGCATAGTCGTTACTTTAAGGGACCAATAAACCGGGATGAAGACGCGGATCGTGATGAATCCAACGACGATCATCGACGGACATAACAGCCAGTATAGAATACCGTAAAGATATACTTCCGTAGGCACTCCAATTAACGTTATCGCGGATACGTGACTGAAATAAAATCGCCGTGAGAGAAAGAGAGAAGAAAATAATTACCAGCTATAAAAGTATAAAAGGTGCTATGTTATCTCGAAAATATAAAAGGAGAAAAATAGAGATTTTCTTGTTTCGAGTAAACAATTTATATCCGCTATTGCGGTTGAGAAATAACCGAATTAGGTCGCGATGACATTACGAATCATTTATGCGAGCATTTCCGTTTATCTCATCTACGAGATTATTCACCTGGTTATGAGAGATATAGCAATCAATAGGAAACTTATGGTTCGTCCTCCGAGCATATATTCTTCGATGGTCTTTTGTTGTTTCCCGCAGCAGCCGACTAGTACTCCAATCAGCGCGGACATAACCAGCATAGCGCCGAAGATAGTGTAATTCAGCCATCCGAATTCCTTAATGTCCGCAAAAACGTTGGTACCCATTCTAGAACGATATATCGAACAGTAAATAACTTTTTGTTTGATGAATT
Source organism: Goniozus legneri (assembly GCA_003055095.1). Classification (NCBI taxonomy): domain Eukaryota; kingdom Metazoa; phylum Arthropoda; class Insecta; order Hymenoptera; family Bethylidae; genus Goniozus; species Goniozus legneri. The sequence continues at coordinate 780,399 of NCVS01000221.1, forward strand.
TAGAGCGAATCGCACATATATAACCGGTATGAAAGCATTTTGTAGTAATGGCTTGTTAATTACCGCCGTTACGCTAAATTTATCGAAATCCGTATAAGCGCCGTAAAAATAACAATAAATGCTCGCCTCGATTAGCATGCGATTAATTTTGCGTTATGGTGATGAGAGGGGTTAATGGGCATGGTTTCGATCGTACACGTTGCTAAATGAATCGAATGGACACAGTGGTATTGTCTCTCTGCGGCTCCAAGTCGTAATATCTAATGGTTTTGCTTCGCCCTGTCATTAAAGTTATTAAGCCATCAAATGGACCGACAGATTCCTCATAAGCTCCTCAATTGGACTGCAATTAATTAAACCACCACAAAGCCCCATTTAGCGATAGTTCTATAGTTAACGATAACCGAGTTCTCGAAACTGTTTAAATAACGACAATGCTAGCTTGTGCAAGAAAAATGTGCGAGGGACCGAAACAGAGAGAAAGACAAACAATTCGGATTTGATAGAGTATATAGCGTAAAGGTGAGTGGAAGATAAAGTAAGAGAACGCGGATTCTTCCAACAATAGACCGGACAATCACCTCGACGAAGCAGAATACTTTGTTTGTTAATCGGTCGATTACAGCGATTCGGGCCGTTTCTTTGTATTTAATGTACTCAGTTCTCCATCATTGTCCACCTTGATTGCGCGAGAAAACGTCGGACAATTGCTTCGTATCAGCAATTGGATTTTCATTACTAGAATTCTCTCGTTTATACGCGATATTTTCGTTACAATATCGAAAATAGGAATCGCTCTATTTTGATAAAATATTGAACCTCGGCAACATATTAAGCGTTGAGGGTTTATGTATGGAAATGCGAGCTCCACCTAATTAGAAAGTTTGTCAGTACTAGATTGTAGCCCGTTTCACATCGTCTACTCGCATTCACATGTTTATAAGCATGAGGATGATATTTACTTTCGTGCAAAGTCACATCCAATTTCGTACGCTGGATCAAAGAACAGAGTAAAGTAAACTTCACTTCTTATGATCAAAGTAATCTTTCCTAGAAAATGTAAATACGTATCAGAACTTCGTTACGCGACTCGTGTGGCATCGATAAAAAAAAGATAAATAAAAGATAACTCTAACCTATTCTGGAAATTAAATTTTACGATCCGATAGAAATTAACGTAGATACAGCGGGCGTTAACACCGCTAATTTTCAGAGTTCACAATGCGCACCTACTCCCATACACCTCATTTACATAAACCTCATTAGCGCTGTCGCGATAGCAAAAGTCGCGTACTTAGCCGTCCTTCGATTCGTTATACCGTCTAAGCGTTCACGTTCATATACTTTTGTTTACAGGTTGCATGGCTACGGGTGGATACCCAGACGATACTGACGATCGCGAATCATGTGATAACGAAGAACCACCGGATCCTGGTGACGCATAGCGAACACAAGATATGGTACCTGCACATACGCCACGTGCGCGAATCAGACCGCGGGTACTATATGTGTCAGATAAACACCGATCCCATGAAGAGTCAGATCGGCTATTTGGAGGTCGTAGGTTAGTTTAGCCGCTGTTACTACCCTACGAGTTTACCGATACACCAGTGGCTACAGAGAGTGGAGGCGTAACAAGCGACCTCGTTGTCATCGGCCGTTGTGCGAGATTGGCCCGACCGCACGCCAATGATAGATGTTGTCTAATGCCGCAATCACCGTAATTGTTCGATTTCAAAGAGTCGTATCGTTCAAATCCAAAACGCACACAGTGTTTGCAAAATTCGTCGTGAATTAATTGACATGAAAATTCGATCGCACCGTTACCAAAAGCTTTATCTAGTAAAATTTAACACGAAATCTGAAACTGTGCACGAGCTCGCTGTGATTTACGAGTCCGAAGATAGCGAGACACAGTTGTTAGGATCGATGAAAATTACGTCGATTCCCGTCGAATGGGACGAGAAGCAAACCGGGTGTTCGAGTAGTATTAATTAACGCGACACGAATACCTGGTGTTGGTGTCTCAGCGATCGACGTCGTCGTTAACAATTGGAAAATATAGCGATCGATCGAAGGGCTTCTCACCCCCGTCGTCGTGTCGAGGTTTCACGCTCCAGTCGGTACGAGGAACGGCCTCATCGTCGAGCTCGACACTCCGGGTGTTAAAGCTGCCGAACGCGCGGGTATTGAGAGGATGAATGGCCGTTCAATATTCAAACGACGTTGTATACGCGATCGCTTACCGCGTGCGCGTCCGCGACCAACCCCGTCGGGAAACTACCGCACAACCGCCGTGTCCCGTGACAAAAATATACAACGGCTCGTAAAGTGCAATGAATTATCGACGCGGGCGATGATTATATCGCGAGGACGCGTTATCATTCGGCTCAATTATCAACGGGGTATCACCATTCGTTACGCGCCGATATCACCGAACGAAATGTACGAATTTTAATAAGCACCTTCGCCTTCCCTTACGTCCACGTCGATCGCGAACCTTCCCAAGGCATCTCGAAAGCGAAAAATCGTTCCAGGATTTTCGCGTCGTATGAATCTTTTAGAGAGGGCCTCGTGTAACGGAGACGCGAAGGTCGATGAGAAATAATTTTGGTCCCGCGTTACTCTTCATTGTCTTACGCGCTGGCCGTTTCTCTCAATTTTCGCGAGGGCCGATGTCGAGTTCTGATATTCGAGGCTGGTGCAAAATCCTCGACCGCGTATACTTACGTAATCCGATCTCCGGACAGACTGCCGAGCGAATTTCTCCTTTAATCCTGTTCGCGATTGCTCGCGGTTACAATTAGATTTTTCGTCGTAAAAGCATAAAAACTCGAAAGCGTTTAGACAACTGTACGTACAGTCGTGGTGTCGAATGCGAAAAAAGCGTAATCTGATTTCACTTTTTCCCCGGGAATCAAGGCAAACGCTATCCGAACGCTCTGTTTTTAACGTTTTTAGTGCCGCCGGGGATCGACGACAACTTAACGAGCACCGACATGAGCGCTCGAGAGGGGAACAACGTAACGTTACGATGCGTCGCGACCGGCTCGCCGACCCCCAACATAACTTGGAGACGCGAGGATGGCGAATCGATAACTATCGGCACCGAGTCCGGGGGTAAGTAGTTTCACATTGCTCATATCACGAACACCGTGCACCGGTATCGGTTAATGTGTCCGGCAATAAATCTGATAGGAAATCCCGCGGTTATATGGTTCTTAGAGATCACGCGCATAAATATGCCCGGGCACGTTTTCTGGCTATTCATAATCGCGAGTACAGAAATTGAGGAGTATAGTTCAAGAAACACAGAACATCATTTTTATTTTGAACTTGCGCAGGTAATAGGAACGTGATATTTTGTAAACTCGGTGTGCCAAATAAAATATCTATTTTTTTCTTTATAATTATAGAAAAAAAAATATTTCTCCCGTATCATTTCAAATTAAGATGAAAACAGTGGAGCTTTTTGAATCATGAACCGTTAATTCTCAGAGTGTACGAAATTTGCCATGCGACGATACACGCTACCTCTTTTTCGTCCTCGGACCATTTACTTCTGCTCTACTTTTCACAGCGCTGTTCGGCAAGAGTTCGTATGCATTGGTGTCTGTAAATAAAATTTTGAACAAAACGTTAAACTACGTTCAGGCAAATCGCTTGAAAACTGGACCGAAGTTGAAATTTCGTCGCGAATTTTTTTCAACCACTCGTTTAACTTCTTTGTAGTTGCAAGGTAGCTTCAATAGAGCTTATTACTATCACGTGAGATTGTATGTAATATACAATTACATCACTGAAATGGATCATATTACGTGTAATTAGAATGCCAGCGTCTGTAACATTATAATCAGATTTTCGATATTTCATTTTTTCTAATGTAAGTGAAACCCGCGATGTTTCGTACTGCTCATACTACTCGTATTATATACCATACAAATTGGAACGTTGAGTTTGCGAGCTCTTAGCTAATTACCTGTTATTCATTTCCAAGTTGTTCAATTATTACTAACATTATTTACCTCTGTGGAATTTTTAAATTTCATTAGTCTGATTACTGAAAAAGAATAATTTTTAAATACAAATACTGCCATTCTAAAAGCGAGAGACAATTTTCTGTTTAAACAGATGAGGGTATGCGCGAGGCATATTGGTAGTAAAGCTGTTCCCATCCCCATGACTTTTACGAGATATTTTTGCGATTGCGAAACGCACGAGCCGTTAGCCATCGTGCTTTTTCCATTCATCGAAACGCATCTCTCCTTCGCGTTTTACATTTTCTATTTTCACCTTGGTTTTGCATTTCCTTTGAGTATGTTTCTCCTTTGCTTCGAATACTTATTCACATTAAAGAGAGAAGCGACTTTCGGAAATACTTTTTTTTCGCCGAGCGGTATTTCGCAAACCTCAGACCGTTATTCGTTTCGGGTTATCTTCAATTTAAAGAAAAATAGTAACGTTCACTTTTTCATTTACATTACCAAGCATTAACGAAATTGATAAATCAATTACAGCGACACATATCGTATTTCCCGCCGCGTAACTATTCGCGTCGAGTTGAATTTTTACCGTTAGCTGCTATAGACAAAAGCGAAATGAATTACGTGTTTGCACTAGCGTAAGGAGTTTCGTCTCTCGGAAAGGTTTTGCTAATTACGTCTGATGAAGCGGGAATCTCTGTTAACAGGCGAGTCTTAATCCAAGTTTCATTAGTCGCGTGTAAGACGACTCCCGGCGTACGTCTAGGTATAATGGCGTAGGTGTTTCGCGTAGAGTCAGGACTCGTGTGGTTCGTGCATACACCGTGGCGCGATAACCACCCGCTCTCTACCACCTACTCGAAAACAGCCCGTATAACACAGTAACCGTAGGTCGCGAACAACGACCGTTCGCGCAGATTAGAACGTAACGGCGGCGTCCAAAAACATCGACGCCCGCTGTACGTCGTGATTAGTATATCGGCGCTCGCCGAGGGTTTGTTACCCCACGCGCGGCTAAACGCGAGCATTGTCGCGCGGCGAAGATGCCGTTATATTAATTCCGCTCGCTCCCGCGCGTGCTTTTTACGCCCCTCCGCTTTACGATCCGCTGTAAATACGCAGCCGGGAAACCCGTTACGGTAAACTGAATTTTCGCGCGACAATTCCGAACCCGTGTAGCGGAATTCGGCCCCGCCGCTCTCGAGCTTAATTGAAATTTTTCGTATTCTTCACTTCCACAGTGACCAGCGTCGAGGGATCGATCCTGAATATCACCAGAGTCAATCGGTTTCATATGGGGGCGTATCTTTGTATAGCGTCCAACGGGGTGCCGCCTATAGTCAGTAAACGAATTATGCTCACCGTACATTGTGAGTACAGACTTATCGAGAACTTTGGACTCTTTCTCACTTTATTTTTTGCGCGCAGTCGCTCCTATGATCGAGATTCAGAATCAACTAGTAGGGGCCCAAGAAGGACAGGAAGTGACGTTAGAATGCGACTCCGAGGCTCATCCAAAGTCGATCAATTATTGGACGACGGAGGACAACGTCGTCATCTCGGAAAGTGAGTAATACTCAAAATACTATTCATTTGGTAAACAAACATACAGGAACGTTAAACAGAATCAACAGTATACCGACGCGATACGCCGTGCACGCTGTGGTTTCCGATCGTTTGATGTGTCAGAGTAGCGGGTACGATTTCCTTGCGTGCGTATAACGATGGTAAACGCAACGCTGCGAGGCATACTCTATACGTCTATAGCTATTCACGCATAGGAGAAAATCACGCAACCGCGGATATTAACTGGTTGTAATCCGGTGTTAATAATGTTCGCGCAAGCCGTAAGAAGGCCCCTGCCACCCCAGACAGTATATACGCGAACAGCGCGCCGGTTGCAGCTGGTAATCGCACAGCTAATTAGGTTAATTTTGCGCGGGTTGGCGCGATAGCGAGGGAGAGAAGGCTCGTATATATATACGCGCAGCGAACGCGAGCGTTCGGCATGCACGGGGGTTTTGCCATGGCTTGATCGATGGTGTTAACGAAACCCAGTTTGATTTCCATACGCGGCTGCGAAAGATTAATGAACCGCGTTTTTAAGCGCTACCGTTTATTCAGCGTTATCTCCTCTCTTTCTCTCCCTCTCTCTTTCTCTCTTTCTCTCTCTACACTACCCGCACCCGATGCTTTCCCAATTCACCCACGGGGTCGAGATATATTGTTAAAATTTTTACAAACCATGGCGCCTACGCTCGCGCGTTCGCCGATTAAAAGCTCGACGATCCGGTTTCGTAAGCGTTTTCATCTTCGCTCTCTCTCTCTCTCTCTCTCTCTCTCGAAAATCAGAGTTGCCGATTTTTTTTCGATTCTGTCTCTCAAGCGCTTTATGGATGTGTATGGATATACGGGCTTAATGGCGTAAAAGGATTTTAAATATGCGCGTCTCGAGCCTCTCGATCGCGAGCGCGAGGAGAGCTTTATTCATCGATTCTGTGCGTAAAATAACGCGGATTTGAGCTCTCTCGTCTCGACGAGCGAAACACGCCCGCTGACCGTGTATACACACGTCGATGTTAAAGGGGATGGCGGCGAAGAAAAAAAGAAATCCGTCCGGCGCGCAACACGGGGGTTATCGATTTTCGCGCAGCTCACGCTTCCGCGAACGCCAGTTTTCGCGATACGCCCGGGCGGAGATAAATCCCATAGACGCGAGAGCGCGCGAAGCTTTGCCGTATAGTCTTTTGTCGTCAGACTGACCCATCCTCACGTGATCTATTTCGGTATTTCGGGAGGGACGACAGCCGCGAAACATACGCCGCGCAGCCTCGCTACGAGACAAACACACGGTTTAATCGGAGCACGCTGCCAATTAGGTTTTCCAATTTTCTATCCGTTCGCTCGACTCGAGCACTCCGTCCCGTTTAAAATGTAGGTACGTATCGGCCCTACTCGATTGGATTCCGACATACTATCTCGAGGATTGCCGAAATTCGAGTCTCGACGCGGATTATTACGATCGCTTACGAATGTGCGCCCCGAAAAGGCATTCCCCCACGGTCGAATGTTGACGAAAGAAGACGTTATAGAAAGAGAACGCATACATGTATAGAGCGCACATCGGCTGAAGTGCGACAATGCGATTCGGGATGCATAGCTCGCATACGTACGTGCACTGCGATCGCGATGAACTGCGCTGTACTCGCTCTTCATGATTTCGATGCGCTCCGCGAGCCGCATTGTGTCGCACATTTCCGTTCCCTTTCCTTTTTTCAAGAAGTTATCCGTTAAATTATTTTATCGCCCACCGTACGACTCGGATTTTTGAGTGCTCTATTTGCAATTTCTTTTTTTTCCCTTCGATTTTTACGATTCCACTCGTTGCTTTTTACGATTTTCCTCTTCTTGCGAAAACTTCGCAATCCGCCAGTAGATTCGGATGAATAAAGTTGAAATAAAGTGTGATAAACCGAAGGACAATAGCCGAATGGAGAATTTTTGGAAAATTTATCGGAAATGCGCACGGGGTCCGGCGGGAGGAAGGGGTGTATTTCGATTTTTCGTAAAGCGATAAAATATACAATCGTATCGACGGTAGTATCGAACAAAAATATTACAGCCGACCAACGGTAAAAACACTGAACCTCCGGGGAGCCCTATTTACCGTGTTTTGTGGCGAACTCTATCGCGCTATTTTACCTTTCTTTCCACTTCGCCGCGTAGCCGAACGTTTTATTTAAGAGGCGAATTTCACGCTTGATTTTTTTTTTTTTTTTGAATTTTCACCGACGACTCGGACATCGGGAACGATCCAACGTCATTGTTAGATCGAGAGGTGGAAAGAATGTTGACAAATAAAAAAGGGCAATTGAGTTCTTATGTAGAGGGAATTTGCGCGATTTTTCCTCCCTAGTTGTTCTATTCTATCGCTTTATTCCGACGAAGATCCTCAATTTTCATTGAATTCAAACGCGTTCTACGTGCCTAAGAGAAAAATGGCCTCGGACGCTCTATCGCCCGGCAGGTTTTCGCTCTTCCGTACATCACGTGTCCACAATACCTTGCCGCGAGCGGTCCGCTTAGTCGCATTCCGTGTACGGCGTGCGAGCAAAATTAAGGGAAATGACGCCCCGGCTCTCTCGCTATTCGCCGCGAATACGAACCGCCACTGGAGCGTTCGCGTATGTTCGCAGGGACCGAAGCGTGTTTCTGGATACTTATCGTTCCCATTATTGTCGTTTTCGGTACCCTCCGTCCCTTCGCGGCCTCGTTCGATCGTTTGCACTTTGTTCCCCCTACATCTCCTTGTCACCTCGCACCGTCGCATTGTCCTCCTCGCTTCGCGCTTAATTCGCGAATTCTCGGGAAATGACGAATCCGACTTTCTTTGTCGCGTATAATTACGATACGTAAGTAGACAACAGCAGTTACGATCAAAGGACGTACCGATTTTTTGTGTACTATACCGACTTTGATGCGATTTCTTTCCATCGGTCTTTGCGCGTATGAAAAGTTCATCCTGTGCAGGGACCGAGAGCTCTTATTGTAAAAACGGCTGCGTTCGAGAAGAAAAGCCCACCAGGTTCAGTCGTATGTGAAAATTTAATGGCCGTGGGTGGTATTTGAAAATTTCACGAGACTCGGTTTACTCGTGATAATTTAATTGCGGAACACACAATATAGATTGGAAAACAAAGTATTGACTTTACTAGTATTTCGGATCAAGTCACACACGTAATTACGATGCAACCTTAATGAATTTTTGAATACTGTATATGCGTTAATCAATATTATACCGAATATTATGGCGCAAACTATATTTATTTTCTTCGAACCCAATGTGGCGAGGATAATAAATTCTTCGATACCATATTATATTAACGGTCCGATTTAGCCTTCCGCACGAACGAACTGCAACCACGCGAGCTTTCCACTATGGAAGCGCGAGAGAGAGAGAGAGAGAGAGAAAACAGAGTTGCGGAGCGAGAGAGGCATTCGAAAACGAACGAAAACGGGTCTGACAGTCTGAAATCATTAAATCCACGTCCACAATGGCACTGTCATTCCCGGCAACCGGTTGTATAGAAAATCGCCTATATACCAATAATTTGCCCAAAACAATTACAATTCCAACTGAACCGTGTAAATTCTCTGGGCTTTATTGCGAACAGAAACGATTTACGCTCAAATTCGTAGTCCGGGGTCGCGATACGTTCGTTACTCTTTTGTTATGGCCTTCTTTACGCCACGATTCCACCCCGCGCGTTCCGCGAGCTCGGGTATCTCCCGGTCTCGTTGAAAAAGCGCCTCGTTATCCGTGCGAATCCATCGTGAAGATGCGCGCTGCGGTCGCAGAGCGGCGAAGCGCGTCTCCTCACTTCGGCGGGTTAAACTTTTTCATCTGCTTTTCCGAAGTGAAAAGCCGTCGAAAGACGAAAGTTCTTTTCGCGGGCTCCAAGGATGAGAGTCGAAGGAGGGTTCTTGGCCGCGCGTTACGTAAACGCTCCGATCCCATTCGTCGCTCTCACGCGCGCACTCCCCCCCCCCCTCCCTCCCGCTCCCCCGTGGGAAGTTTGCTTCTCCAACTGCGAATACACTTCTCAGCACTTTGAGTCTTTATTCCGGAAGCACACGAACGCATACAGACGCGCGATCGACGAGAGGAGATCGTCGCCGATAGGGATCGTCCTTTTAATCGTCGCCAGGGAGTGTCGGGAAGTGCCAACCTCGATACTCCAACTTCTACTTTGTACTCCAACTTTTACCGAGTGGCTTTTTGTAATTTCGAGCATGTTACTCGCTTCTCGGGGCATATTTACTTTTTTTTTTAATTTCAGAGATGGCGCGCAACTGGAAATTGGTATAGGAAAGTTGAGATCGATGTTGTAATGCGCGTAAACACTGAATCGTCGTAGGGTAAGGCGGAATAACACGGCGGGTATAGTGTGTTACGCGGAATCCGTATACGCGCACGCAATGTCGTTCGATTCGCCGATAAAAGTTTCGTCTCGCTTGTCCATTTCGGTACTCCCCGCATACCGGCCGTAACTCCGATGCGCTCTCGCGCGAAATAATTAATGCATCCTCCTTTTTCGAATTTTCACGCTCGAATAAATTTACAATTTATTTCCATTAATAATTCGCCTGTTACAGCCCGGTGGAAATTGGGACAAAGTGTGTTCTGCGGTAAAAAACAAAACGGTTTTTTATTTCTTCAATCCCGAACTTTGCTTCAAAATTAATAGACTATATAATACCGATATTCGATTTAATAATAATTCTTCTTTCTCCGTACTTTCAGGCAAGAAATACAAGCCATCGTTCACGGAAAACTCGTACAAAGTGAAGATGAGGCTCACCATAAATTCCGTGAATAAATCCGACTATTGTACCTACAAATGCATATCGAAAAATTCCCTCGGCGAGACAGACGGTAGCATTAAACTATATCGTAAGTATCAGAAACTGTATTATACGTGTTTCGTTCACGCGAACGCCCACCAGAAGTTACGGTTCACCGTACACCTTGCTACATTATATCAAATTTTTAATTTCACCGGTGTCCATTGATTTAGGATTGGAAATTTCATTCCACTGGTATATAGAAGAGAAAAAAAAAACAGAGTACGTACCGAGAGAGCGAGAATAAATCAGTGGTCGAGACCAGGAGCGAGCCGGTAAAGAGATATAGGAGAGATTCGTAGAACGAGCCGACCGCAACGGATCAATTTTCCTTGCGTATACGTAGTCCTATGCGAAACCCTTCCGTTACCCATATCGATCTGTTATTGTGGGCTTTCGGATTTAGTCGTAGCGAACCATGTTTCTCGTCGCCCTCCGAAATCTACCGATGCAGTGTTCGACTCCTTCGAATTTTACATTTCAACTCGGTACGTGCTTCCCCATGCGATTAAGCTTGTAATTAACAAGCGAGTATGGGCCGTTCGAGCGGAGAAGACGAAAGCCGATTAAAACCACCGCGCCCGCGCCGTCCGATTGTTCGCAGCGGTGTAATGCGCATTAACATATATAACCCTCGGCACGCTCAATCACTCTATTGTCTCTAACGCTTCCGCGAGTTTTCAGCTTCACGAGAGTCTCTCACGTTTATTCAACCTATCCAAACTTTGCCCCTGCTCTTTTCGCCAAGGCTCGCTCTTTGCGAATTAGCACTTAAATCGAAATTTAGAGATATTTCGAATTCACGGATTACTCGGACGATTTATTGAATTACATCGAGTAATTTCTTTTGTTCGAACGAATCATTTTCTTGTTAACTTTCAGATATTCCAACAACAACAACTCAACCGAAACCCACGACCACCACGCCAATGCCAACCGTTAAACGAGGTAAGTTCGTCGAGGTGAATTAAAGATTGAATGCTTCAACCGAACTCCGGTTCTCACAGTTTGGGTTAGCGTGTATCAACATATGAAAGCGATCGATTTTGTGAATCGGAATTTTAAAAAATTTCTTTCTCGATTATTTCTGAAATAGAATATATCTCGCTTTTCATGCGTTAACGAATACAATTTTATTCACTTTCAGTGGAAAAGCAGGAAAGATCGCGCGAAAAAATGGTATCCAGTTTAGGGCCGAATTCCAATGAGATAACCGACGGTTCATTGTCAACTGTAACGGGAAACGAAGGTATACGAATAGGTTTATCTTTGTACTATGCCTGCATTTATATATTATTCATACGTATATGTACATATGGTTGACTGCCTTTTTAGTACGTATATCTTCCTCGAAGCACGAATTAAATTTCTCTCGCAAATCGGATAAAGTCGTTTTATAATTTTGATAATAAATTTTGAAAAAAAGAATTTCAAGATTCTCTGGTAACAAGCATGGAACATTTGTGCACTTGTAGGTTTCGAATAATTTAATTTTGTTTTATTACTACAAATGTTGGTTTCGCAAAAACTTGAGAATAACAAGGTAGATTTTACTTCGAACTGTCTCTCCCATCTGTGCCTTCATCTCGTGAAGTTCTTCTATTAGAATTCCAAGTATACGTAAAACTTTGTTAATTACCGAAAACGTTCGCGAAACATCGGGGAATATAATCTCAGCCTACTTATAAACGCGCCAACCAAAAATTCTCCACGCCCGAATCTGGAGCATGTGTCAGCCAATTCCGAAATTTGCCTCGCCTAATTTTCTCGACGCTACGTTGATTCATACACTCGCAACCTAGTTATCGCTCTCGGTAGAGGCTGCTATCGACGAAAGAAACCTTCGTTGAATTCTCGAACGCGGAACTTATCGTTTAGAAGAAAAAATTTCTTGGGTAGACTCAAACAACAAAATCCCAGCGCGTAAATCGCACTAAATCGAATTCGACGTCTGAACCACGCCAGCGGATAATATCCAGAACCAGGAAGTTTCTTTTGCCCTATGGGACTTCCCAGAAAGTTTGCGTGATTCTTCTACCTGGCAAAGTTTTTGCCTAAAACTTTTCGTTTGGCGCTATTATTTAAGGGATCATTCGGGATCGGTTATCGAAAGCTCTATTCCCGCGTCTATTTGTATGTGCGAAATCGCGAATATCGTAATGAAACGTTACACGAATGCCTCGGCCCTTAACCCTGCGCTGTGATCTGGCCCACGATGCTAGATAAGTGCGAGTATAATAGATAGCTCCGCTGTATACGGCTGAGTTACTACGCGTGTTAAGCTACACGTGACGGCGTTTACAATTCAGGCTTGCATTATTAGGTAACGCTACATCGATGATAACACTCACGGTAACAAAGTTATAGACAATAAGCGATCGTACAATTATAACTAATTATCAGTTAATACGTTTTAAAAATTGTCTTCGAGAAGTTCTTCTAGGTGTCATAGAATTTTAACAACTAGCGTTAATAGTTACGAACTTTGTTCGCGGAAAATTGAATGGGGAAAAATAACTGTATTTATAATGTTTGCAGATTCGCGATACAGCAGGGCGAAGATCGAAGGTGGTGACTTCGACGGCGACGTGGGTGGCGAGCGTATACAGACCGTACGCGTCGGTAACAACGATCCGAAGGGTATGAACCGGGACGTCGGATTGCGTCGAATCGATAACACAGCGCAATCCATGTCGTCGACTGGCGCCACTGTCAACTCGCTCGTAAGATCACGCGCGGCTATCTGCATCATTCTACTTACCGCATTCACGTAGTCACGTCGGTACATCGCGAGTGTCATAAACGACGCTCTGCATCTTATCGAACTTTAGCTCCCGTGCAACTCGATTGCTTGTGTACTGTTCACCTGACTGGAATGAATTCTCGTCCACGTTTCAGTTTCATATCTACGTTGGAATTACGCATGTATTATTCATCGTTGAAACAATCCGATTGTTAACTCACGACACGAGTGAAATACTTTTTTAGTCAGGATGAGCGTTATATCGCTACATTTGAAAGGGATCAATGAACGAAAATCCAGATTGAAATTAGGTGGTAACAAAGAGATCTGTAGATTCGTTGAAACCGTACGAAATGATTAAATATCCTCGTTTTGAACTATCGCAGTTAAATACGTCCTTTGCCTGTAAGATATGTGCATAAGGTGCCCAATTTAGCTATCAGCAGCATAATGTAGTTATTTATTATAATCGCACATACAATCTTTATACTAATAATACAAGAGTATTTTATATTTCAAGTTGTTCCACAATTGCGTTAAATTCTTCATTTTCGAAAGTACAAAATTGAAAAAAAAAATCTTAATTTTATATGGAAGAGAGAATCACGTACAGAAAAATGTTAATCAAGAATCGTGAATTCTTGAAATTTGATTACTTGCATATACTTGTAAATAATGTTAACATTGTAAACAGATAAGCGTATGATAATAATACATTTGACCTACAAGTGACATTGATTTTGTACATATTACGATAAGATTAAATTATAAATGTGAAAAAAAAGTCAAAGCGCTTAAGAGAAATAAGTTTATGAACATTCATCTCCGTCATTCGTAAGGATTTATAAACCAAAAATTAAATAATGTCTAATATGAACAGTCTAATTTATATTTTTCGAAAATTAATCATCACCTATAAGTATTGTGATAATGTTACTCTACAAAAATAATTGAAACTGACTCATGACTTGTGAATTTACCTCAAAAACTGCCATACATATTAACCGAATGACGAATAGAAAACAATTATTATTTTATCGAATGAAAAGTTTATGAACTTCAAAAGTGATAGACAAATTTCAATTCGAAATTCGTTCTTACGAACCATAAATTTATCAATAGAGAAATAAAAGGAAATAGAGGAAGATGGATACTTATCGACATGATGGAATGTAAATAAAATACCGATTGCAGCGAGCGTGTGATTTTAACTAGGTACATGCCTTATGCAAATGTTGTGCAACCTTTATGTCCTCTTATAATTTATATGTGTACCTAGTATTGTAAAAAATATACTTGAAAAATGTAAATATAAAATATAGTGTGAGTATATTATGAGATTAAAAGGATGATATTCGATATTTAGTTGCTTCACGTTACGGAGAATTTGAAATAATTTTCATAAAGATTGTAGCTTCGTATTTGCAAATAATTTATGTACGAATGTTATAGATAAGATTGAATCGTAAAATTACGTGAGGATGGTCTCATGATTGTAATTTCGGTTAAATAACCCATAGGAGAATACGAAAAGAAGAAATAAAGGAATGTGTATATAAAATTTATTGATTATTTTGCATGTGCTTCAATCAATTATCTCACACATTATAATAAATTCCATTGTCATATACCCGATCGATAACATGACAATCAATATTTTAGAAAAAATGATGATGAAATGATAGTTTTATATTTATAACTTAGTTCGACTTGATTCGCAAACTTGTAAAAAGTTAACATTTTGTTCGCATCTCTTGAAAATAATTACCATAGTAGTAATTGAAAGAAAGGGATGAAATATTCCAGAGAATATCCGAGGGTGGAAAATGCTGACGTGTTTGGTTATGTAAATCGCTCGATAACAATTTATATTCTTTATTTAGGCTACGAGCAAATAAATTTTTTGGAGAAGTGTATATTTTGAGAGTTGTTTGATAATATTCGTTTAATTATTTTTATTATTTGATTATGTTCATTTTTATTTCTTAATGGAATCTAAATATAAGGATAATGGCATTGAGAACGAAGTGAAAGTCATCTTATTACACGCAAGCTACGGTTCTTTCCTACTGGTAACTCCGGCTAACTACTTTTCTTACACTCTTATACCTTCAATTAATTACAACAGTAGCACAAAGACTTGGAAAGTTTTAAACGAGAATATAATACAACGGAAATATCTAACAAAGTATAATTTTTCGGATTAGGTGTCTTTTAATGATTTTTGGAGTATAAATAAATGACACGTGTCGAGTGGTAAAATTGTATTTGGTGTATGCATTTATAATGATAAATCACCTGTTTTCGATAGTGCTTACAGGACTAGTGTGCAAAAAGCACATTGCAGTGGCAGAGCTAAAATATCCTTAACTATTCAAATTACTCGATCGCGAAAAAAAAGTAACAAGAAAGAATATAGTCTAACTTTGAAGATAACAAATATAATTAAAGGCAAAATTTTTAATAAACTCTGAACTTAGAGTTTCTGTATGAACTACTATGCGAGAGAGACCGCTGGTCGTTTCACGCATCTATTTTACATTTTATTACATTTTTTCCGTTTAGCGCGTTTAATAAGCTTCTCCTCCTGTCCGACGGAAGCTCGTATAATAATTAAAGACATACATAGTTCCACCACTGGTTAGCACGGGGAATGCGGTCTATAACTACGGTTATTTACAAGTGAGCGCGCGCACGCACACTAGCACGAGCCTCGCGTTCAAACACCGCGTCGCTTGTGCTCGTACAGTCCTATTTAATTCAGTATACACGCTTTTTTTTACGTACAACAGGATAATTTACTTCTCAGTTCTTACTCCTTACTTTAAATCATTATATTCGCATATATTACAAATTCATATTCATTCATTGCAATTTCACAAACTTATGCTGTGCTCACATGTACAACGATCTCTCTACGGATGTTATCTACAATGTCGATGATACAAAAGTAGGTCACGATTATCGATATAAATGTGGTGTGTATCGACCATTCCGGTCAACTTCGTTTAATCACCATGCGGAGTCGAGGCGACATAATCATTAATCGATCAACCATGTGGGTTAACGACGAGTAAATACTTGGTTCATTCACAAGAGTTCTTCGCGCGTAATTACGTACCGTTAGAGGAAACTCAATTAATTACAGCTGAGATCAGACGAGCTAAATCGACAATTAAGGCGTAACTTTTCAAAATGACTTTGAGACTGATATTAATTGGGGTGGGACGAATCGGTAGCTTCAGGAGAAATTCACTGAATCCTTCTCTTATTTCAGTTTAGGGAGAATTTCAATATCATTCGCCAGAATCAATTTTCTGTGAGAAACTGTAAATACAATTACCATGTTTCGGAAAATAGATATCGCTGAATATTAGTTGTGATCGTTCAATAATCAAGAGAATCACATGTAACAGTAACGTTGTTAACGAGGATATTTATAGTTTGAAAGTATCGTATCTATTTTAGTGAAGTTGGTACATTAAAAAATAAAGATGAATCTTATTTCTTAATACTCAACCAAGTTTCTCTGTTGTCATCTTTAGTCTCAATTTCAAAACACAAAGTAATAGCTCTTATATTTCTATTCGCGAATGGTGATTATCAATAGCGAGACGCATAAATAGAAAATTGCCTGACTTGTGCCTATACAAAAATAACCTTTAGTTACATCTGTATTTTATTTATTTTCTTTTCTCTTTCTTCGTTATTATTATTTTCATTATCATTATATGTATGTACATCTTTCTATATTAGAATAATCTCGAGACGGAACACGAGTAGCTGATATGCGTTGTTGTGCTCTCTTTGTGAAATCAATAAATGAATTTCCATAATACAGTATCGGTTGGAAGCAGATATACTATTCTTGAATTATTCTTCGAATTTATATTTAATTCAAACAAGAATTTTGTGTACACGAACATAAAACGTCTTTCTTAAATTGCATATTTTACTTATTGAAAGCAAATGTAGCATAAGCATAATATTTTGTCGAGTACTCGCGTAAGAAACTTTCGCCACATTTACTCTCAATGATACAGATTTGATTTGATTTTTCAATTATACTTTAAGTAGTTTAATTTTTTTCCTTTTATGTTGAATCAACGAATAACGAGACCGAGTTGTATATTCTCTCAGATCAAACTATTTCATACTCGCTCGCAATTAATCGATTTTTTCTTACAGAAACTCAAAGCTTGATATGCTGTTGTTATTATTTTACAAATGGATTTTTACACGCAGATCACGCACACATTCTTCTATATTAAATTATTTAACATTCCGTATACGTTCTAATAGCTAGCGCATATTCATGGCATATTATAGCATAAAACAGCTTGATATAATTTGTAGTATAAAAGCAATCATCATTTTTCACGGAAAAAATTACAGATAAAACTTATTACGGTAATTATTTTTTTAAATATGAATTTTGGAAAATACTAGTATTTAAAAATTTATGACGCATATAAAATGTTTGTTCAATGGAGAATTACTTTTATCTATCGAAGTTTTCATAAATTTTTTCAAATTTCTTATATATTTAATTATTTTAAAAAAGACTGCTTATAATTATTTCCGTGAATAATTTTGCTTTGATCGTTGGTTATCATCGATTTCTAACAGTCATTTAATAATTCAATTTCTTCCGATCAACATTCATTAGGAATTCAGACAATTTGTTATAATAAAGTTTCTATCAGCAGCTGTTTACAATATACAATATACACAGTGATTCGTAGAGAAAGCACAGATTGCAATTTAGAGAACACTTGGTATCGATGAACGATATTTGCGACGCGATGATGCCACGTCGTTGAACACAAGTTGTGCTTTCGCGAACCCACAGTTTGTAACAAACTTTCGCCTAATGTTTGATAAACAGTTGTCGAATTGTTGTATTACACGTTCCTATAGTAACTCGGTAATCACAAATTTATGCATTCACAATACAATCGTCGGAATTTTCCAGTTTATGAATTTATTCACATCGCTATTTATATCTCAGAAAATCTTATTCCTTCAATGGTTGCAACACGAAAACACTTCATGATTGTTTCTTTCATATAACTCTGCATCAACGGGATTGGTTCTCGCTATCGTTTCAAAAAAAAGGAAAAATTCTGCAAGCTTTTTGGGTAGGAAAAAACCGAATTGCAGAAAATACGGGACGAATCGCTCTCACGTTGAAAGCATCGGCTTCCTGCTACCCACGAAAACTGCACAGCGATGCTATTACGGAATTAAAGCCGGTCTGGTCATTCAGATGGCATTGAAATTAGTCTTGCCGTTATTGTTCGATCCTCACTTCTGTGCTTGGTGATTGAGAACACGCGCGCATATCCACGCAACTCCTAAACTCCTTTAGTCGTATTATTGTTCGTTCTAATAATTCATAATTAAATATCAATTTACTTCAACTTAACGCACACTATAACATCATAGATCACTAAAACTGGTCAGCGTAATCGTCGAGTGCTACTCTGCGAGCATAGTCCCTGAGCGATGGATTTACAAGTGGATTTACAAATTTTCGATGGATCGTGAAATGAGGGGTGGCGCGACATAGACGATACGTCGTCTCGTCTCAAGCCGGATTAAGGGCCCGCAGCTGCGGATGATGATGATGCAGGTACAGGATTAGGAATGCGGTGACGAGCGTCAGCGCCAAGGAGCCGCTCCTAATCGTCGCTCCGGAGTCATCGTAATCTTCCGAACCTTCCCCGTTGCTTTCCTTGTGACTTCGCAGCTGCAGATCTGTCGGAATGACCATTCGTTATTCCATTATTTCGAAATTATAATAATCATAACGAAACATTCAGAAGAACTCACCGCGTTCCTTCAGCATATCTTGGTTGCCCTCGAAAATATTGTTACCTGAATTTTGCCTGAATTTTCCTGTAATTAAATGAAAAATTATTCAATAATAGAGTTTTAGTTAACGACACTGTTAAACGAATTCAGAAATCTTATGAAACGAAATTCTTGGTCACATCAATTCGTTAGTAGAACGTTACGGCTTTTTGCGGTACTAGCGACTCGCGAACCAAACTCTTTAACAGCCAGAATCGAACCATTTCGCGTTCTTCGGGACAGTGGCTGAATGTTGAAACCAAAAGAAGTTTAAATAACGAAGGTGTTTTTCCGCCGTTATTCGAACCGTGGAGCGAAACGCGTGAATAGCGAGGGAGAAGTTGCATCTTGCTCACCCGGGATTCCAGGGTACGAGAGAGTTCGTTTGTCTTACTGAAAAATGCCGCTTACAGCTGCACCAGACACCGGTGCCGCGCCGTGTGTTTTCTCAAGTAATGAGAAGAACGAACGCGAAACGCACGGTATAGTATACGGCTAGTCAGCGGCTGCTGTTGGTCGATAGGAGAATCGGGCGGAAAGCGGAAGGGGAAAACCAGTGCAAAATGCAGATTGTCAGGAACTTAACGAGCGAACAGTCCCATTTGTTCTCCAAATTATGATACTTAAGTGGTACCTATGAACGCCGCGGAGAATTTATTTCATTTTTTTATTTCTTTGTCAAAAATAATTCGACTCTATTATTGTTATAATTTTTTTTGTTCACGAGGTGAAACCATTTAACCACTCTTTGAAATTACATGATTAAAAATGATACTGATATCGTTTTTATTTCAACCAAGTCTTACAACCTACTAACGACGAATCAATTCCACTTTATACTACTCGTAAAAATAATTTAAATGATTAATACTTTTTTCACTCAGCAGTGATAATTTCTTTTCGGTCATTATATTTCACTGGAAACGTCAAAATTTAATTATTCATATTAAACGATTGACGTAATAAAAACGCTCTGCAGTTCCGTATTTGCTTTTCAGCGTTGCGAAATGAACGATATAAGTACTTGACCGATTGACATAATTTTTAGGATTTTTTATTTCATACCATCATTAATGATGATTTATTTTATTGGGCAATTTTCATTCTCCTTGCATCTCTTATAATCTCGACAAATAAAACCAGTATTGTAATAATTTAACAAGGGCAGTTACGGGGGGCATTAAATTAAAAGCTTTTCACCAAAAGCACTTGGCCCTTATTTATTCGAACGCGCGTAAATATATAATTCTGACGCCTTTCGAATTTCCTTTCATCGCGTATAACTAACGCCAAGGAAAACATACGGTCGTACGTTGTAGCAAGGATTTGCAAAGTGCTTGTTTCCGTTTGCCCCTGTGTATACCTATCTACGGCCGCACGCGGAAAACTCCCTTTGCCCTCGTAAAAACATCGATTAGCCATAAAAACGGAGAGGAGCGTTATGTTTAAAGTTTCCCGACCCACTGCGAAATGAACCATTAAAGTAGTGAAGGAAGACTCAAACGGGTGAAAGATATATCGGGACGGCTGATGAGTATCTTAAAGTACGTAGCTTAAAGCGTATCGCGAGAGAGACCCGTTCCATTCCAAATTGGAAATTCCCCTTCCAGCCCGGCTGTATATAGATATATATTTGCGGCTGACGTTTCCAGATAGGGTATTTACGTTAACAATTGTTTTTAATCTCGGAGCGAACGAAGAAAAAAACAAAATACCGGGATTAAATTGGTCTTAAGAAGATACGGTTATATCAGGCGTGACAAGAATGGCATCGTCACGTATAGAATTTCAATTTCATTCGGCCTTTTTGTTCCTTGCAATATCTTCTCTCAACCGACGTGACGTTGACGAAGTATCTGACGCCACACTCGCAACTATACTGGTACTTTAAGTTTCACACAACTGCTATTTAGGAAAAAAAAAAATACTTGTATCTTGTAGCGAGTTAAAAAGCATCGCTCAAAGTTTGGTAATTTTCGTAGCGAATTTGATCCCAGTCCCTCGAATCCTCGAATTAAGAGGATCACTCGCTGTCGCGAACTCCAAAGCCCCGCACGATTAAGCGCGATCTCGCGTCTTTCCTTTCGCGAAATTTTCAGTAGATTTTCTTCCGTAACAAGCGATTGTCCGTTAATGAGCTTTCTCGCTGTCCGTCGAATACGATAAAGTTCGGTCAAAGGCGGGTCGGGAGAGGACGCGTACATGCCGACGCATTCGACGCGGTGCGAGTAGATTGAAGAGAGTATGGGGTCAGACACGGACGCATATTTAGCATATAAATGGCGATCGGGTTGCGGTGGATGTCTACTTCAGCCACGGAGAAACAAATTCCGTCGCAGTGTAACATTCACGATGTAACTATACGTGCACTTGTGTTTACCTTTATATCAAGTTATTTGCTTATTTGCGAACTCACGTGGTCTTTTCGCGAAGAGAGCGCTTCAAGTCCGAACAATGAGCCGCGAGAGCTTCGCGAAACAATAATGCGTTACCTCAAAGGGGAAACTAGATTATTCCGTTGGCGCAGTCTTAAAACACGGGCCGCAGCACATACGCGCGTAAACATGCTTTAACTATAGGATCACCGACGCTCTACCAAGCCCGCGGATATTCAAGATTGCTCTGAAGCTTTCGTTTTCCTTCTACTTTGCTCCAAGATTAAAAGGAAAACACGTTGGATAACAATTATTCATCGTTTCCGATCCGAGAACAAAAAAAAAAAAAGAAGTTGCCGATATAACAACACTGTCTGTTTTTAGCGAGTGTCGATATTTCGTCCCTCGGCGCGCCAGAAATACCGAAAAACAATATTCCGATGAGAGTAAGAGAACGATGTTGGCTTGTTTCTCAAAGCGCCGGAAAACGAAATAAAGTAACGTGGAGAAACGAAGGCTAAAAAGGGGAGTGTTTTTGGTCCCGAAAACCACTGTAGGTAGACGCTCGCAAAGACTGAATGCGCAAAGTTGAAAAGAACATGCAGAAAAAGTGGCGGAGAATGAGGATGCTGCGGGGTTAGGCTACAACATTATGACATATCGAGCTTGGTTCGCTGGGCCGCGTGTAACTCCGCAGACAGAGTTGATACGCGCGTGAATGTTGGTTTCGCGGTCTGATACTGAAAGAATACAGGCTCACTGCGGTCGCTTTTGCCGATTTGCCGACGCGAAAGAGGTATAACAAAAAATGTTTGAAAGAAAAAAAAAAATACAGGAAACGAACCCGGGAATAGATAAAATGAGTCTGTTAATTCGAACACGGTTTTTTTTTCGTGCTTGTCCTCCCGCAACTTTCTAGTGTAATTCGGAATAGCATATCTCACAAAAAAAAATCGTACGTCGCGAACCGAAATAGGAAATATTCGTTTCGCTTATAACTGACTTTTACTACTGCCACAGAATCGTTCTTTTACTCTCGTGTCTCCTCCCTTATATCTTTCTGTAATTACGCATGAATTTCAATCAACTAAACATTTCTCCCGAAAGTTTTAACAGCCACATAAATCCAAATAACCAAAATTTTAAGACGTTGATAAACAAAAATTGGATTTGTCTTTTTGGTCGCGCATTTCTAAAGGTGAAACATAGTCGATAGGGATGCAAAGCAGGGGCTACACAGAAGCGTCGGATGAGAAATAAACACCACGGAAGTTTGCGTTAGTCACCGTTCCACATATTAGTGAGCGTGTATATTTTCATGTACATTTATAAACATGTATCGCGCATATAGGTGTACCCGCGTATTCGCGCAGTTTGCGAATGACTGCTTTTCGACGCTGTGCGCTAACGGAATCCCGTTAGTTCCGCGAATTCAACGTCAAAACCGACGTCGGACCGTATTCATCTACGACACTGCGTTGATTGCGGAATAGACGAAAAGTGAAAATCTGAATATCACGAGTTGAAGTGAATAAAAAATAGAGGAAACGCGTGAATACTTCCGTACGAAGAAAGTAAATCTCTGCCTATAAGTCGGATGTAACATCGAAATTGAAACGAAAACTGCGTCTATTAAATAAAAATACATGAGATTTGAAACGAACGAAATTTAACGAGCCGTATAATCGCCCGGGTAAGATGAAAAATTCCGAAGATCAGTCTCGAACTTTCGTTAAAATAATTTCGTCGTTCTTTTCAATTTTCGCATCAATAATGTTCCTCGTGAAATTCGTTCAATCGATAACCAATCGTGCATTCGTCTCTTGCATGACGTGTGTGACCTGTTCTCTTTCCAGGTCCGATCAAATGCATACACATCCATCTCGTGTGTGCATCAAAAAGCCCGAGACACGTTAACATGGTTCCACGCACGCGTTCCAATTAATCGGTGAACCGTCGCTCCTATTATTCTCATCTATACTAATTATTCGATGAGATCACTTCTCTTTCCCTTTCTGTTATCGACGGAACTGGTATACGGTACCGAGCGCGAGAGCGTTAAGTGGCCGAGAAAAGTCAACGAGTGGAGTAGCACTAGACGTGTGTCGTCACGACCCGATTACATCCCCTCAACTCTCTACTTTTCTTGCTCCCTTTCGCATCTCTATTCGAATTCCCCAACCGAATTCGATTCTCGGTATGGATCGATGAGGAAAACTAATGATCGAACATGAATAGGATATTCAACGGATTTTAATAGTTTCGTCGAGAACACCGATTCACTTTTGGGACAATAATCAAAATATCGGATCGTCGGGTCGTCGATTCGAACTCGTATTAATTTTTGGTATTTCCAACTCACCTTTGTATTTCACATCGTTGCCGTTCCTATTGGAGCTCGAGTCCCCAGGTATTGCTAGAATAACAAAAGAGAGATTTATTTTTCAAAATCGGTCGATCGTGAAGCTGCCGTTGTGCACGTAAAAAGGGGAAATTGACTCACGATAAACTTTAATGCTGCCGTCGGTGTCGCCGAGCGAGTTCCTCGATACGCACTTGTACGAGCCGAAATCGGCCGCCGTGACAGACCTTATAGTCAGCTTCATATGTACCTTGTAGGCGTTGTCAACCATCTCGGGATCGTATTTTTCGCCTGTCGCATACCAAAGAACGAAGATCAATTTTCTCTCATAAAATTCAATCGAGCGATCGACTGTATTCGAAAAATGTGTGCCGCGTTCGCGTCGAAAGACGAAAAGTATTGTCGGGAAATCCTTACAATGGGCAAATCAAGTGAGGCCTATGTACCTACGTTCGGGTCTCTCGGACAGACACGACGTCGTGATTCGCCCTTTTGAGAACATTCGACGTAATTTCCGTTCGCGATTTCAAATTCCTTTTCTATCGTCGATCGGGAAGAGACTCATGAGAATTAAAAAAAAGGAGGAGAGCGGAAGTATAAAAAAAATTGATAACTAAGCGACGTACGGAATTTAACGATAACCAGACTCGATTCACGTAGAAAATGAAATTGAGCGTTATTCGATAGATGAATGGATCGGTTCTTTTTCCGCGTTATAAAAGTCCAACGGAATGTCTTCGACAGGAAGACAAATCGGATTGCCGCGTAATTCGTTTATACGAAACGATAAAATTCGATGAAACGGAATATCACTTTGGTGTGTGATTTTCGTAGTTAATTCCAACACGTTTTTTGTAAATTAATGAATAACAGAGTCGCGAACGGTAGGAGAGCTCTCTGGAATAAAAGTAGAACGAAAAAAGAAAAACAAAGGAGAGTTTTTTCACGATAACTGTGCGATCGTTCATCCTGAATTCGCGGTATTTTCTTTGCACTTCTGATTTTTAATTTCTCTCGGTAGACGAAAGTCGAGAGCGTATACACGCAAAATACATTCCACGGGTTTAACGACGATTGGTACGCGCGCGCGGAAATTGATCGAATGAAAGAAATACAAGGCAGAGCTATTCGCGATTCGGGATGCAGATGAAAAGCGCAGTATATTTGCTCTTTTTTCCATTCGACTCGCAAAAATACTATCGTCTGTTGCTTCCAGCGCTATCTATCGCGATATACAATACTCACTGAGCGAATAGTTTGTCTAATTTGAAAATTGAACCGCATCTTGCGCTACGCGATAATATTATTGGATTGCACAACCTACCTTGTGGTATAATCTCGTCGTTATCTCTCGTCCAGTAGTTGATAGATTTCGGATAAGCCTCCGATTTGCATTCTAGAGTGAGTTCTTGACCCTCTCGAGCACCGACCAACTGATTCGGTACCGAGATCATTGGCGCGACTATGGAGGAATTAGAGAGAGTATTATATTCCACGCAGCATTACACATAGTTATACAGTTATAGAGCATTTCGTCGTTTCGGCAAGAAACAACGAACGGCGAGCAAAATAAGAGCCAAAGCGAAACCAGAACTGCGGTAGCAGTTACAGCCCTATACATAATCTTATTATCACTACGCGAGTTTTTGTCTCGTTCTCGTAAAATAGGCTTTCGATTTGCCAAACTGATTTCACGTGGCTCGAAAAAAATGAACGAAAGAATAAGTGGACGCAGAAACTCACAATGAACAATCAGTGATATTCTTTTGCTGACGATCGGCGGCACGCCGTTCGATGCTATGCAGAGGTATATGCCCATGTGAAGGCGGTTAACTTTTGTTATGCTGAAGGTTGGCCCATCGATGTTCTGCACTGCAATCAGAATGAACAAAGCAATTACACACGATGCACCAATCCGGCGCGCGAAATCCCTCACTTAAATTAATTTTAATCACGCGCCTGGATAAAGGAGTATAGGGTCGCCGAGTCGTTTAGTTTGGCGTACGAGCGCCACGCACACATCCCATTTGCATAATCCCGTTTGCACACCCCGCCAGTCGGACCAGCGCGACGATAAGAATCGTAACGCACGAAACGAACGTGGCTATTTTCTTCGCTGTGAATCACTTTTCGAACAGTGATTTTACGTCATTTAATTCCAGTTAAGTTGCAAAGATTGTAAATTACCGTTGTTGTGTTTTAACGTTTCGTGTATAATTTTACCATCGTGGATTAATTTCGTTATTAGTTGTAATTCGATGCACAAATTATTCATATTTGTAGAGCATTTATTCGAAATAGAATGTAAACAAAAGGCTTTAACGAGGGAGTAATTAATTCGCTCGCTCTCTTCTAATTATACACATTTTGAGATCAAAGCTGAGTTGGTTTCATCAACAGTAGAGTTAAAAGCTACTTGGCGATTTAACAAAAATTGACGATCATCTCTCTGTGCGTCATAACCTCAGTAGTGGCCACGATTTAATTCACTGAGGGATTATTTGCCAAATAAGACCGAAAACAAACGGAAAACAAACTCAACGGTGGATTGAGTCGTGCGTTTGATTTTACCAAGGTTATCGGATTGCACGACATTCATAAACGATATGTATTCTACAGCCGTAATTCACACGGTTTAATGAGCCGGCGCGAATTTCGTCCATTCGTTTATAATGGATTAAAACCGTTGAGCGTGTTGAGAGAGAAAGAGAGGGAAAACGGGGGAGGGGGGAGTCTCTGCTAGCAACAAAAGTCACTCGGTCGTGTTGAATACTTGATAATCCAAGGTTCTCGTAGTTTCATGTACCGGCAAGTGTAAGTACTCATAATTCATAGCGTAGCGTGTTTTATTTAAACGACCAGTGCTGCATAAATGTTGCGTAGTAATCGCTATGTCGTTAATAGAAGATACATCTTTTCAACTTTCATCATCTACACATGTTGCAGGCATGACGCGAGTTGGAGCTCCATAAAAGATGAAACGGATTTCGCGTATAAAACGTGAAATATTGTAGTTGAAGTAAAAATGAAAAGTAAAGAGATCTCGAAATACTCTCATGGCTCGCTACGGAGTGCACGAGGAAGTGACGGTTACGTTTGGAAACTGGCGTTTGATCTGATCAACGAGTTGTCCGAATATATTCGAATCGAAGAAATCGTATTCGCATACCGGAAGGAAAATAGATATTCCAGTTGGGATTCCGGAGAAAATCGTACTGTTTTTACAGATACCGTGCGAATCGGGGAGAGGAAATTGCTGGTGCGCGTGAGAGCTCGTTAAACTAACCTCCTTCCCCGTTTCCGAGGAGAATTAGCCGGCCGTCCTCGCGACGCCAGGTGATGGAGGGTGGTGGCGAACCAGTCGCCGCGCACTGTAAGGTCACGTTGCTTCCTTCTCGCACTACCATGTCCGTGCTCGTTTTCTGGTCCATGATATCCGGTGGCACTGCAAAGATATACCAAAATTTCGTTAGGAAATTAATTCATTTTTTTAATTCAGGTACGTTATTCAATGGTAAATACTCAATTAATCTTCTTTCTCGGCGAGAACGATATTTTTCGATTGAAAATTATAACGATATTAACACATCGATAAACCAGAAAGTGATAAAATATCGATGCGATGTTTGTTCCCCAGATGTAAATACTCGTTCGCAAAGGACTCGCGTTAATTAAGAACATTCGCAATTTAATGCATTTCGTTAACACAACTTAAGTTGTTAGTCAAGCGCGCCGTCGATTGCTCTTTCCCGTGCTCTTTTGAAGCGTACATAATGCAATATTGACTTCAAAGCTTTAATTCAGCCTTCGTTCGGAATCAATTTGGAACTACGAAGTTACAACTCACTCCTACTATCGACCAACGACTCGTTTTACGTAGGGGTACTCACTTCGAAAAGCCTTTGACACGCGACGAAAAAACGAAGAAACAAAGGACGAAAGAGTGGAATAAAACAAAACAAAAATTGGAATCGCCGATTTCGATTGTCAATCACACGACGAGCTCGGTCCGTCTGTTAGAACGAAACGAACAAAGATAAAAAATATAATAAAATCAAACGCTGTTCCTTTTCTCGTAAAATGAACGCAGATGGAGATAAATTATTTTTATTTTCTCTTACACGAGTACGTTTGAAATCATAGCAGCGAGATATGCCATATTGTAACGTAAAATATATATATATCTATATTAGAGACATTTATATAGAATAATTTAGAACCGTAATGGAGATCTCGAACATCTCAAATAGAGCTTTTGAAAGTGGATCGCTTCACTTGAATGACATTGATATATTTAATTTGATATAGTTATTTTAGTATATTGGAAAGTCTATGATTCCACAGCTCGGTTCGAATTCAAAATGAACTTCTGTTAAATAAAATATAAAGTAATTATTGAACATTTCATCGATACCGTTACATGTGTAAGGAAAAGCGATCGAGAAACCAAACATTTATGTCGCGTTGCGAAATGGAAAAAATGAAATCAGAAATTCCACCAAATCGGATGTAAGAGATCGCGAAAAAAGTTGTAATTTTTTTTTGCAATTATAGCGATCGGCGTTACAATCTGCCAGATTTCGTGAAATTCTATTGCAGGAATAACGAAATATCGTACGAATATAATGGTCCTGGCTGGGTAGGCTAACGCTGATTATATCTTCGGGCTCTTATACACGCCATGATACAAAACGTGGGTTAGTCTGGAATTGGGGTAACTGTTACGATAAATTGGCGGCGTGTCCACACGAGCCGAGAGCCCAGTTACGAAAATTTTCTCATCTGAGAGCCGTTGTTTTTTTTTTCCGAGTTTCGTAATTTTTCGCGAAAATTGCACTCGAATTAAATCGAATATCAAAAAACACGACCGGCCGAACGAACATACACACGAAAGAAACGGAACGCAACGCCGGCAGAAGTTATAGCTGCACAGTGCCTTCCCGAAATTAATAATAAGCGAACTCCAGTATAAACATAGGCTCTTTTCCATTATCCCGTTTCACGATACTCCGAAACGGACGAAAACTTGCGTGCGCGCTGGCGTACGCGGGAATATTTCATTGGAATAATAACAAGACGCGATTTTCCTTGGTCGTATTACTACTCCTTCCGCTCGTCCTCTTCATTTCATCCATCCTCGCATTGTAGGATTTTCTTCGCACGAGTAACACTCGTAGCAGGAAATATCGTCGTAATTGGATCGCTTCGAGACGTCGGAGTACGCTCGTCAAATACTACGTTAGAGGCAATCCGTGCGTACGTATACGAGGATAGCGGAAGGAGTGAGCGGGAGATGTGAGTTTCATCCTTCCCTCTACCCGGATGTTCGCATGAATTTTCGTTACGATTCGAAACGCCAGTCGAAAACTTTACACGGCCAATCCCCGCTGACGGTGTTCACCCAGCGTTGATAATATGGAAACAAAAATCACACGGGAAATCAATGCGATGAGAGGGACTGGAGGGGGTTGCCGTCGAGGGGCATTATATAAATCTCGCGTTCTCCCATCGAACGGTACATAACTTTATCTCTCCTGACCAAACCAAAGCAAAGACCGTAAACAGCGGGTAACGAAAAATTCAAACATCGAGAAATATACCGGCGCGTGTTCGGCGGACAGCATTCACCGCGAGCATGAACGATAGAACGTAAAAACGTACGTGAAAATATACGCATACGCAGCCGCCGGGCTCGTGTAAATGATGCTTTATTCGTTCGAAATTGAGCGAATCGAACAACCGTATACCGGCTGGGATTAGATCATCCTCGAACGGGAATCTATCCGTGCGGATTTCCGTTGACTATAAAAAAAAAAATATATCACCGAACTGCATTCCCCAATCTCCGGCTTTCGTTCTATTCGTCAAAAGAAAGAAACGAGAGGAAAGAGCGAACTGTCGTTTGGTAGCCGAATGGGCGGTTCGGCAGGGGGGGGGGGGG
>NCVS01000221.1:810072-821217 GCA_003055095.1 Goniozus legneri
CCCCCCCCCCCCTCTCCTTCCCCCCTCGACAAACCGAACGGCCGAACCCACCATCGAGCTCCCTTCACGGCGTCGAATAAACGTGTCCCTCGCGAGTAATGTCTTACCGCGGGCTCGCCTACATGCGAATCGGCCCGAAGGCCGCGCTGTGCTCCCTACGAACGCAAGGGGGGGGCCGTCGGGGGCCGGGAGCAGCTCCGAGGGGTTGAAAGGGGGGAGGGGAGGCGATTTTATTCTGCCCTACGGCCGGAACTCGATTTGCGGTTGAGTGCCCGTATGGGTGATGCTGAATTGGCGGGTCAAAGCCACCCAGTCTCTCTCTCTCTCTCTCTCTCTCTTACTCTCTCTTTAGCTCCTCCTATTTTCGACTTCCACTCTCGCGCATGGGAATATGCGAGTGGTAGCTTCCAGGCCAATCAAACTGATTAAGATTTAAAAGGAGTACCATCTATAGGTGCATTTATTGTATAAAGTGTACAAAGACTGCCGAATCATTTCGAAACGCACCCTTCTAAAATTTTTGCAACAGCGGAGCTTTCTCCAGCGATTCGGAATCGTGACGAATAAAAGGTAGGACGGGTGTAGTGCTTGAAACACAATCCATCTCTAAACCGTTCGTTCGTATGATAGCTATTTTTTACTTTTATTTTTCACCCGTTCTGTACCCCCAAAATCGATCCACTTTCACGTGCTCCATCAACCCAATTTCCAATCCCAGTTTCACGAGTTTTCGGGGGAAAGAAAATTCTCGAGAATAGAACATGAGAGCACATCGATCCGTTACTAGAATATCCAACGAAGAAGATAATTCGGTGGAGTGATAAGTCGTAAATAGTGCGTACCGTTTTGTGCGCTCAAGAATCGAGGAAGGGTAGCTAGAAACTCGAAAATATTTTCGAGTTTTCGATTCGAAAATTGGGAAGTACTGACCGAGTTAGTCGTTCTTCGCTTCTACTAACGCTAAGCGTTCAAGTTCAGGGGAGGAGGAAATAAAAAAGAGAGAGAGAGAGAGAGAGAAAAAGAGGAAAATTTGAGAAGCGAGGCATAAGCGTTCCGGCAAAGGAAACGAATTCTGGAACTGGTAAGCCATAGCTTGCCTCCACCGATCATTTCGCTTTGGGTTGCGCATGCGATAAGAGGGAATGGGCATGAACTTTTTACAAGCAAGCGTACTTGTAAATTTTGCGAACCGTATTTCGAGCACTCCGATAGTAGTATATCCGGATCCTTTATCCGGATTTACATTCGGATTGTTAATGAGTATTAGTCAGATACGAGTATTAAACTGGGTGCTAAAAAATTCACTCCATCAATAACGATAGTGCCGATTAAGAACGCGCGATCTGTAAATCAATTTCGGCGAATCGGCCGTTATATCCGCCGCGCGAACGTTATCGCCGCGACAAGCGCAATAACGAGGAAGGCCATCAA
Source organism: Goniozus legneri (assembly GCA_003055095.1). NCBI lineage: Eukaryota > Metazoa > Arthropoda > Insecta > Hymenoptera > Bethylidae > Goniozus > Goniozus legneri. The sequence goes on from NCVS01000221.1 coordinate 811,504, forward strand.
CGAATTGCGAAAAATCTTCAAGTGGTTCGCTGTTTTCCTCTCTCCCTGGTGGATTTTAATTCCTTTCGCTTAATTACCATGCAATTATCATCGCGTAAATCCGTAAAATTGGAAAGAACGCGGTTTCAGAAAACGAGCTTAAATCGGGTTTATGAAATTATACGCAGGTATATTCTCTCCGCGGCTTATCGGACCGTGATGCCGACACGAAATGAACTCATTTACTTTGTAATGGAAAACCGTGCTTCATATTTCCAGTCTCGTCGGTCTTGTGTTTACCCCCGCGCGGGGCTGTCTCTTACCCGACTCCCGCCCGAGACCACGCCACGGATCGTCGGATCTGCGTGGTCGAAAATCGACTTTTTTACAGCGCGCGCGCGCCTCGACTTAATCTGCAGGATTCGGTTCGTACGCGGATGAAAAAATCACGTCACGTAGCGTCAGGGTAACCACAAGCGTGCAGGAAAGAGCGGAGGGAGAGAGAGAGAGAGAGAGAGTAGATAGTAGACCACGGCTTAATTTCCACGCGTAAATCGAACTGGTCACGTGTCTGACCACCTTTACACATACCGCGCACACATATACGTCTTCCTCGAATTCCAACCCATCTCCATTCCAATCGCCGATTTTTTTCCTCCTTCACGCGAACGAGAGGCGTACGAAACCGACCGATCGAATTCGCGTTCGCGGCTTGAAAAATAGACGTTTGGTCGAACGATTGGCGCAAATCGACCATGTACGGTCGTTAAATTCGTCAGTGGTTTCCCCGCATGTCTATATATTCGGCGAGTGCGACTTATTTTTTTTTTTTCGTTCTAACTTTATAAAAACAGTCTCAACTTTGACACGGCCGAATCTGCCTCGAATAACAGTTCTATTCTAGGGAACCACCGCTGCCCTCTACTGTTAATACTACTTTTTACTTTGTCCGGTAAAAATGGTCGGATAATAACCAAAGAGAGAAAAGAAATCCATTTGCATGAAAGTGTGTTACGGGGGTAAAAAATTACTCAGCGACCCCGGCTGCGTTGAATGAAGAAAAAGTATCCTTGAGATAACGCTAACGAGTCGCGTATGCGCTCCTCAATACGAGCACCTTTACGAGGTCCATCCCGTGCACTCCATCAGAAATAAAATATGCAGGCTCGTACCGATTCGCCGTGTCCGACGTACGAATCGAAAGCCGCGCTTGCTTGCGCTAGCTGATATAGCCGACAGTGCCGCTCGTAGTCAGAGAGATTGGTTTTCCGGCGCGTACGTACCACGCGGTAACCTAATATTGGACTTCTGCAAACCCCCCAATGGTTACTTGAATAATATATTTAAAACGCGAGTTTTTACCGAACCGAATGAGCCGATTTTCGTCGCTGAATCTATCCGCTCCCCTTCCCATTCTTTCTTCACGTCTCAGCGTTGTAAAGAGTAAAGAGTCAGATAATAAATTGAGTTAAGCGTTTCGTATATATTCTAGCGCTCATATACATAATCCCACGAACAGTATCCAGTATTCGCGGTTGAGGAAATTACATTGAACATTAAGAGTAGACACTTTCGCGACACTCGATCGATATACTTTTATTAATGAATAATCGCTTCAACCAAATATGTAGCAAAATATCATTCCAGTAATTTGAATAAAACTAAAGACGAAAAAATAAGCGAGGAACTGAAGGGACGAGTAGAAAAATTGTTATAATTCTAGGTAGCAGAAATTTTGTATGGAAATGAGATTCTGAGATGAGGAGTCAACTTCCGCATACTTTCACTATGATGGGAAGAAGTTGGCTGAACAGTTTACGATAATTCGGAATTGAAAAATCGTTGCGAGAACGTTGAATACCCATCGTGAATTTTGCGTGAAGGCGTGTTCTTGTAGGTACTATTCCCCGTCTTCCGATTCGTTTTTAATAGCAGTTAAGCGTGAGCCTACAGTTTCCGATAACGTTCTTTTTTCCCTCCAACATTCTCGCAATTGCCGCCAGAGAAAGGAAAGAAGGAAAAAAAAATTCGAGTCGACGGCCAGCTGAATATTCATAGACTCTCGCACTTCCGCCGTGTTAGATGTGGCTGAGAAAAATACTTCGCGAATGCCACCCGAACGGGCTAACGAAAAATTAATAGATTGCGAATATAAAAACGATCGAGCAGTCAAAATTACTGGTCAATAAAACTCGCTTTACCCTTTTGGTGAATATTCCACCACGAAAAAATTGAGCGACGAAGTGAGGTAGGGAAAGAGAGGGGCAACTAGTGAATGACTTTTTTTATTGCAGGCTTTCCACAAATATTTCTCAGAGAAGAATTTCGAATGAAAAGTATATAATGGTGTTGCTATTACAGACATTAACACGAAACTTGATTTCGCTAATTGCATGTTCGATCGTATGTTACAAACACGACAGAAACAAAGGTTTTGAAAGTAGGGGGACTGGTAGAATATATGCACTAAAACTTTTTACTTTAATTTAACATATTTTAGTCTTTGGCTTATTTATTTATCCACTTAATAAACGCAAATCGTCATTGTAACTATAAGCTAAAACAAAGTAATTTTGGGTAAAGAACTTCGCAAATAGCTAACAAAACTTCGAAACTTTCTTGCTTTTCTTGCATATCGATCGATCTCTCGAACCTGATATTACTTTGTAATTAAGCATCGTCGGTAATGAGTAAGCAGTAACAAGAGACGGAACAATTGAGATCGTACATCAAATGCATAAAATAGGTTCTTCTCGTCGAGATTGAGGGATACGAGAGTGGAAACGGGGAACACATACAAGTAAACTGGAACACATATAGGAAGTGATGACGCGTCGGGACGCACGACGGTGTGGCATTCTCACGTGCCGACGGAACAAATTGGATTTATAAATAAATCGCGCCCGTTTATTTTCGCGGACAAAAGCTCTCGGTATGCGAGTGAACGAATGCGGCATAGTTGAGGCGCACGGAAATAGATGATTAAAACGTAACTATAGCGGATGCGCAGGGTGGTTTGTGTGTTCTGGGGTTGAAGTATGCGCGCGCGTGGCTGTGTTTACACGACGAAGCACGCGTCGGGATGTGAGCTCCGTATAGATGCCGTACAACAAGCGTATAGATTGAATTAAATTAAATTTATTTTTTCGACGAAATTTAAAAAAAAAAGACATCTCTCGGAAAAAGTAGAATACGCATGAATTTATGCAAAAAATCAATAAATACTACGTTGGCAGTGTTTTAAGCATCTCTACAAATTTCCGAAAATAATTAAAACGTGAAGTAATATGAAACTTCGGTTTTATAAATAACCAGTACGCTGTACGTTTGGCATGCGTGAGTTACTTCCCATTGAGCAGCTGATGCAGCCTGTCAAATACATAGATTTATGTCTATCCACTAAAGCAATTCTTTTAGCTTACTTCAGAAGAGTGAACATATGTATCTTAACACCATTCGTCATTGTAACTCAACATTCCTTCGTTATTTCAACATTTTTTAACACTCCTCATTGATAAATAGCTATTCAATTTTCTTTCGGTTCGTGAAGGTGATTCTTTAAAAATATTGACGATTGCCTTTTACTTGTTAATTTGAGCGTATTGAGAATTGAAAAATATCCGATTTAAAGCGTATTGTTACTAACAAGTCAAATATGTTAATTACGTTACAAGGGATGAAAGTGACCACGTGGCGTGTAACGGAATCCGGATCGTAAATCTTTGACGTCCGATAACACGTTGAACGCGCATATACGCACGAGTGACGTACGAAGATCGTTCCGTCGTCGCATCGGAAATTTACGTGCACGAGAACGCGATCAGCTCCCACGATCGTTTGGTGTATCGAATATCCTGATGGACGGTGGAAATTGTCTCGCAACACGCATACGACTCCAATTTTCATAACATATGCCAAATGCAGCATTACATAGAGAGTAGAGTTCTAGCGTTAAAATTATTGCACTGGGGATTCTTCGTCATACGTATTAAATTCTCAACAAAAAAATTATTCTAAATTATGAAATACTGAATTTCATGAATTACGTATTCTCTGCGGTGCCGTGAGAAATAGATGAATTTTTAATACGACATTTTATTCAAAATTATAGAAAGTTCCAGTGAAAGTGTCAAGCACATCCGTTGCTGAAACGATCACCCGTATCGTTTGGCGAAAACGCATGTCACGACTTTCGAGTTTGCCGGAGAATTTATACGTTCGCGCCTCACTGTGGCCACAGTGTTTTACGAGTTACAGGCGGCGACCAGCGCCTCTCTTTCCTAATGAGTACAATGTGTTAACTATATTCTATCCATATATATCGAGTTTTTTTCTTTATCAAATTGATATTGAGAAATTAACGATCTAAAGTTCTTAAAACTAGTTTATTTTTGTAATTCTGCGAATAACAATGTGATTTGATTTCGTATTTCATATTCATTCATAAATATTGTTCAACGTTTTCAGGAAATGAGTTTACTGTACGTCGAGGGAATCGTGTATTACAAATTGCATAAATAAATTCTCATATAAAACCATTACAAGTGACATAAAACCGATAACCGTAATTGACGCAAATCGAATTCTTTCTTTAAATTATATTTATTCGATTTAAATTTTCTTTCTCGTAAGCTTGAAAATTGAATCAACAGACATCTTTAATTCATGTTGATTAATGATCTGCTTACTTCTTTTTAAAATTTAATAAATACACGCGAAGAATTGTTTATATACTACATGGCATTTCCACAGCGCGCTCATTGTGATCACGCGATTGGAGAGGAGAAAATAAGAAATTAAGAACCTTCATGACTGACGAAGTCTCAACGGATTTAACTTTTTAAATTCCCGAGCAGTGTACAACAATTTATCGTCCTTCTGTACCTCATTTGCTTTTTATCACCTTGGCGGGAAATGTTCCGCGTACTGACGTAAGTTGCGGGAACTTGAAAGCTATAGTAGTGTACGAGCGAGGAGTATAAGGAGTTGAAGAGAGAGAGAGAGAGAGAGAGAGAGAGAGAGAATGTATGGGAAAGCGGAGGTGTAGGTTGTATATACAAATTCGAAATTGCGAGGGAGAGAGAAGTTGCTTTAGATTCTGCCGTGTTAATGACAGGTATATTTGGTAAATAAATTTGTCTACATTTCGCAGAATTACACGATCGCGCGTACGAGAGATCTTTCCTCATCTTCCTCTCGGGATAGGTTGAAAATACGCGCGAGTATGCTCGACTTTCCGAAGTAAAAATTACCATCCGAGTTTTCAATTTTTCTCTCGAAATTCAACAAACAGAGCTCCCACGAGGATATTTAACTCATTGACATTTGAAATTCCCCAGTCGGACGTGGCTGTACGCAGAGAAAATTGTAAATTTAATTAATAACACCGCACGAGAATATAGAACGGATGACAGGAGGGGGTGCCATTCAGCGAACGTCACGCGATAATTAACCAACAAATAACTAAAAGGACAAAAGCTCCCGAAGAAATGGGCGGTTGATGCGTGGATAACGAGAGAAACGTACGTCGTTCTATTAAATGTACTTGGTGGGGCACTTGTCCGTGTCGTACGACAGATAACGAGAAAGCTCGCAGGACACTCTCACATGTACTCCTACCCTTCCTCGTTCAGTTATCCGCGACAAGTGCTAGACAATTTTCCCGCGGAAGATATTTCTCTTCGCAGCCCGTTGCTACCTTGTTATCTGGCACGAGAAGAGCCGCGGATACGTAGGGGCCATGTAGGCAAGTATCGGCCAGTACACCGGAAAGGGATGGCCGACGACCTTCTCGTTCGCGTCGCGACTTTATATATGGACGCGGTCGGACAATTTCCTGATGCCAACATCGTCCAAGTGTTCGCATGATTAACATTTAAAGGACTCGTAGACGTATGCATAAAATTTCACGAAAAATTCCAAGTAAAAAAATGTATATACTTTTTAAGAAGTCAATTTTTTATACTTTTTTAATGTCAATTGCATATCTTATTGAAAACATACTAAAAACGAGTAATAGAAAGAAATGGAATATGGGATAAAAGGGTGCGAAGGAAGAGTAAAACTCTCCACGTACGAGCGATAAGTTGGGCCACTTAAATCTGCCGACTGAGTTTGTAGAACAATAGATCACTTTGTACGGACACACGATACTCGCAGGGTGATCCGTGAGTGATATAGGGTGGTGTCGCGAATGGGCGAGAAGGGGCGAGAGGCGGAGGACGAAGAGCCTAATCGAAATAGCGAATGGACGCGGAAGAATAGGGATGAAGCGGGATAGGTCTTTATTTACTTGGCACATAAAACTGGACATGTATATACTCCTGTACGTATGGGCGACGTATTAAATGACCAAAAGTCGCCGAGTGTGTGACAACAGACGAGGCGCAGAGAGTGGTATACACGTATGCAGTCATTCGGTATTGGTAATGGATACAATTGGAGCCTCATCCTGTGGATAGCCATTGTAATCGATATGTGGGGTTCTCACTTTTTTCTTTGGTACATATGCGAGAGGAAAAAATTCAATCGTCGTCGTTACAACCAAAGTACGTCCTTACAGCGAGACAAATGCTATACTAACGCGATAAGTCTCAAATGCTACCATGGTATATCTGTATTCACGATTTATCAACGACAAATCAGTTATAGAATTTTATTCGATTCATTTTAGTCTTAATTATTTATAAGGTATACCAAAGTATACTAACGATGAGAACTTATTAGATTAGAGTTTCAACTATAGTTTGCGTTATTATTGTTGTACAGATATCCAAGTACTGCACTACTTCAATTATGATTTTATTTCTGTGTGGTTGATTTAGGAGTAAAAATGACATCTGATAATAATTTTTCTCCTCTCGGCTGACAATTTTAATTTTCAAACTAACTCGCTTTATACGAGGGATACGGCACTTTTTATAATTTACCGCGGTTGTACTCTAATATGCCATCATGATGTACGCTAATTAACCAACATTATGAGAAAAAAGCAGCTTGTTTTAGCTAGTAAATCTAAAAGAATGCACGTAAGGAGAGAAGAGAGTGTGTAAAATTGTACGATCTGACATTTTTGTTGCTCGTTAAGTTAGCCGAATAAATTCCAGTGGCTATAAAAATCAACGTATTTTTCAATTTTCAAAAATTCATAGAACCGGAAAATGCTGGAATAATTCATAACGAGAATCTCCACATTCGCGCGATCGGAGGATATCTTGGTGAAAATTATATTCCTTGAAAATTTAAGTGCTCCGATATAAACGTCGAGTATATTTTCTCGAACGAAAGCAGTCAGAGAAGAATCACGTGAAAAGATCTCTTCAAATGCGATTCTCTCAGGCCGCGATATAATTTTTTTTCATCCTCAGGCATGGTTCGCCTATCTTCGAGGTTCGTTCGCGTTCTCGTAATGAAAAATGTGCGGGTCGGTGAAAAAAAAGGGAAAACCGACGAGATATCACACGCGTAGGACTTTTTACTACTCGCTTGCATAGTCTTATTACGTCCGGGCGAAATTCGTCTTAACAAATGTCGTACTCCGAGAGCTCCGCTAGACCTCGGTTCTTGTTTCTCTTAAGCTCATCCCTGCAGTTCGCTGAATGAAATATCTCACGGCCCTCCTTCAGTCTGTGATAAAACACATCTCGTCGTCGTAGAGCGATATTTTTATCCGTTACATTTTTTACCGTTATACCGCTCGTGATTGGAAAAAAGTACTCCTCGGGTACCCGACAAAACGGATTGCGTTGACAGCGAGAGATATAAATGAATAAACGAATCAAGGAATCTATAATCGAGATTAATAATCGGAGCCAATCGTCTCGAAACGAGACTGCAGTCGTTGTCGAAAGGGGGACGAAGCGAGAACCGGTGCTTTCCTTCGTCGAGTGTTCTCGTCCGCATGGAATACCGATTCGAGATTCTTTAACTATGAAAGCTGGCCCCGTTAACGTTATAATCTACTTCCGAATTCATTCGAGTGGCAATACACGCTCGTGGCTACCGAGCTTTCCGAGTAATCGAGCAATAGCTCTATAGATGCTTCAATATGACTAAAGAGTGGTTATCTACAATATATATGATTTTTTATGGCAACACAAGCGAAAATTAATAACATTTTTATGAGAATAATAGTGATTCATCGAGCCAAGTTAGTTATCAAGAATTTATAACAACCGTGTGTAGGTAATTCACGTTAGTCGCGTACAAATTGTCCCGGGTGAAATTCGTATACCAGAAAGACATACGGATATAACTGTAAAAGTTGCTACTTCGCCGCGAGTGGGAAACGGGATAGACGAATGTGTTGGCAATCGATATGGCGGTTATACCGAGGTCAAACAACTAAAAGTCGTAAACACGACTATAAAGTTCTTCCTATTCTAATTACACCTAATAAAAATGTCGATAACGTCATCTATTTTCCCATTTTTTTTCTCCCGTAATCGACCATTTAAATTCTGAAAAATAGATTTGGTCCGTACGCTCTTCTGCTTCCCAGTTTGTTCCGATGGCTATCAATAGGTAAAACGAGAATACGGTGAGCCATCGGCTGAAACAGATCGAAAGCTAAAAAAAATAAAGGTTTTTCCCAGCGATGAAAAAAATGTTCTCTACCTAAACAAAAAAAAAATGAGGAAAAGAAAAAAGAGTAAAAATACGTCGAATCCAATTACACGAAAATATATCGTCCGTACCTACACAAACTTCCACTATCTGCGCGCCAATAATTACAAATTTGATAGAGCGTCGTGTGTCCGACTAATTTTGCTGTGCTATTTTTAATTCGGCCATATCTTGTAATAAGACATAAAATTAATTCAATTAAATCTATAGCGCACATTTTAATACCGAAGTATGATAAAAAAAAATGGATTAAATACATTCCTATGGACAGTAATTTTGCGATGGTAAAACGCTTGCTTTTCAATTTTTCCCCAATTGAGAAACCGGATACTCATCGAGAGTTCCTGGAGCAATTATCTCTAATCGGCTTATCCTATAGGTTTTCTCGATGTAATCGAATGATAGGCTCCTTATTCGTTTTCAAACGGAACGGCAGGCAGCAGAGATGAGCGCCAAGTAAAAATATTTTCTTCCTTCCGAAGGATAATGGTTATTAGAGAAAATCGAAAGCGGAGATGGAAATGAACGAAACTCGAATGGTTGTCTCTAAATTTGGTAATTCGAATGATCGTTTTTTCAGAGGACAAAAATGTCTCGCGTCGATTTCATTCAAGAAAAATAAAAAAAAGGGCAACGGAAATTGATTCTAGTATTCCGTGAATTATTTCTTGACGATTCAAAAATATGCCAGATGACACTCGACTACCGTGTATTTTGTTATTCGCGCTGTTATCGACAAAGGTTAATGCGCCGGTCTCGGCTCGTCGCGATTCAAAGCCCAAAGGTCGTCGTAGGTAGCATTTGTTACGCGCTTTACGACGCCTCTTCCTCTTCTCTTTCCCTTCACTGGCACTTTCACCATTCGCGTCCGTATACGCGAAGATCAAATTGGTATTCTCGAGATACGAAAGGCATCCTTGCATCCCATCTGTAGCAATTTAATCCCGTGAGTTTCGTCCGTACCTCCTCCTTACGTACGCCCCTTCGTGTCCCCACCTCAGACCGGTTTTCCGTGAGCAACCAGTCGTACCTCGAGAGAAGGCACTTATACATATACAGCCGGAGCGGCTACTTACCAAACTTCATCTCCCCCGTGAAATCATTTCGTAT
>NCVS01000221.1:821250-837943 GCA_003055095.1 Goniozus legneri
TCCTCCCCCTCGAGTCGCCGCTCCTCGAAAAGCCCGTTCCGCTTCTCGTTTTCTCGGCGCGGCCGGAAACGGGGAGCGTTACGTGCCGGAAGCGAGACACGAATCGACGCCACCCCATGCCTTCGACCTTCTGCTCCCACCGAAAATCTTTCACCCCCTTTACGCTCGCTCCCTCTGGCCCGCTCCCGTATCGTTCGTACTTCGGATTTTTCTTTTAGTTTGCGTCACAACCCTCGCTGCACTATATCATTTCCTTTGGTATCCTTCTGTTATCTATTTGGGTTAATTGGATCACGGTCGCGATATTTTGAATATTTTTCTGTACGCTATATCGTAGTACTATTTTGCGTTCTAAATACGACTACTATCGTAACTTTGTTTTTTTCGTTTTGGCTTAACAAATGGAATTCGAAAGTTCGCAGGTCCCCGATAAATGAATTTCGATAAGAAGAAGAAAAAAAAAACACATTCTGACTCTTCACTCGCCATATAGTATACGAGAATGAAAAATCTACGACGACGTTCTCGCAAACCGATTTTCTCGAGAATCGAGCTCTCCGCACGCCTATTATAAGGCGCTCTCATCTTTCTTAGAGACGGCAGCCATTCTTTTCTTCTAATTGTGGACACTCACGGAGCTCTCGTTTCACTTTACCTCGAGTGCTATCTACTCCCGCTCGCGCGATACCCACCAGCCTTCGAGGCGCATCTACCTCCTCGCGCGAACGGCCAGCTCTATATAGACGACCCCACGCCGATTCTTTTTCCTTCGCACTCGACACACCGACCACTTGATTTTACAAATTACAGCCTCGGATATTAATTACAGGAAACGTAATTCCACCTTTCGAGAAAGAAAATCGCGCGCGAGTGATTATTTGCCGAGACTCAACATACCTGCTAATGGAGATGGGATTTAAAAGATCGTATTAAATTAGCCTAGAAAAATCATTTTTCTCTTTTCGCGAATGATAATAAAAGCTTGGGAAACTTTCACCCGTTAACGCAAGAATATACCGACAGAAATAATTTTCGGTTAAAGCATTCGATTTTGGAAGCTACTTATTAAATATATTATCGCTGAAGCAATATTTTACGTGTGCCACCTTGCCTCATGGCACGCGAACATCGAACCATCTTTACAATCACTCCCGGAAATGAAAAATCCCGAACACCCGACCTTCCGTTATTTGAAATGCTGTTTCTTTCTCTCTTATATATTTCTAGGTCTCTATCATTTTTATTCCCAATTTCTGCTGTTCACAATAAGACTCTATTTTATTTTTCCCCATCCGTGACGTTAATAATCGCAAACAGCTGTATTCTTTGCCCAATAAATCGTACCATAAAACGATATTCGAACAATGTTTAAGCGATTCGAGTATAGCGAAAACTATATAGACAATGAAAGAATAAGAGAGCCGAAAGAAATGGCAAACTTCTCTTGAGTCGCGTATTTTATTTTTGGTAAATAGAGACAATCCGGATTCATTTCCGGCCGAGCTGAGACGTCGAAGTGAAGAGTTTTTGGATCTCGACGCAGGAAGAACTGAAGGAAACGTATCCACGCACACATACAGTTACACACGTACAAAAGTAGAGAGATCGATAAAACCCACTATTATACGAGAAGTATACATATGTACTGTATTCATATACGCGATACAATTTCGTTTTATTTAATTACTTTTATTACGCAATTATAAAATTATCACTTTTTGTACGAGAATCCAATCCCGGCTCTCATTTCAAATCGATACGATTGTATTCGTTAAATCGAATAGCGCACAATGAAATACGTATTGCCTCGTACTTTATTCATTCCGATCATTGTGCGGAACCACCGCGAATTATTGAAAATGTAATACGAACGAAAGTACAGTACTCACCGACAACTTCGAGATAGCCGACCTGGCTCTTCATCGGATCTGTGTTGATCTGGCACATGTACCAGCCACGATCCGATTCGCGTACTTCGCGTATGTGAAGTTGCCACGTGTGATGATTATCGTGACTCACTGTGATCCTGTGATTCTTCGTTATCACGTGAGAGGCTATAGTCAAAATTGTTTGAGTGTCGACTCGCAGCCATGCAACCTGCCAACAAATAACGTTCGTGACTGCAGCGATAAATCACTGTTTGTAAGTTGATTGAATATGGAACAGTAATCCGAAAAAATATTAGATTACAACGAACAATCAGAAAATTCCCAGTAATGTCGAGTTAAGAAATTTAAATAAATTCCGTCAAATGTCGAATTTGCAGCCGACGATTGCTATTTTCATATCTTCTTGCCGTGCGAGTATATCGGTTGCGACGAGAATAAACGAATAGACGGAGCCGATTATTTAATCATCAACGATATCATCATTTCTTTAATCTGCATAACGGCAACTAGCATATTCAGCCAGCTGGAAGTGGTGCCGATCCAAAAATGGTTTCGCAGCCCTTTATGAAAAATTGATGAAAGAAGAAATCTTCGGAATTGAATAGATTTTGTCAATAGTCGCTAATGACCTTGTTGTTTTGGAGCGACGTTAAATAAACGATTTAAAAAAAAAAGATTTTGTCAATGAAAAACATTATTTCGATTATTGATGAGTTCAATCAATGAAATTCTATTTCCATCGGTAATCGACCAATCGCTTCTTCGATACGAAATATACAGCGATACACGAGCGAGCGAAGACTCCTACCACAGGCGACGAACAGGGTTTTATATCGAGCCCGCAAAAGCCAGTGGACAAAAACTCGTTACGCTAGGGTATTCCTATATATAGTAGACTCGACAAGTAACAAAAGAATACGCGAACGGGAATATAATAGAATAATGGAGATAACCGTGCGACTGCCGCGAGATTTCGCGGGCGTTTTTTATCGCGGCGGTATACGAGCGAGCGAGCGGACGGATGGACGGACGAATGAACGCTGGGGTTATACGGTGGCCAGTAGCGGGGATGAAAAATTATAATTGATATGGACAGAGCGGAATGGAACGGAAAGTACGGCGAGAATATCCCGAGGGGATAACGCGCGAATAAGGAAGGAATATGGTAGTGGCGAGATAGGCGAGGGTACGCGCAAGACCAGCCAGCGGAATGCGAAAAAATAACTCGGGTCATTGAGTAGACGGGGAGGAGGCGCGCGAAAACTTACGGCCGGGCGTGAAAAACTCTCATTGCCACGGTTATGCCCGCTCGCGAGATGTTAATATCAAACCCGGTACCTTTTTTCTCTCTCAAGGTCTCGCTAATGAGACGAGGATATTCGCGGGTATTCTACCTCGTACGCGTCACGTCCGTCATACCGAGGAAATATTGCGACAAACGAGAAATATTCTATTTCGCGGCGTTCGCGTCGCGATATTTTTCATCTAACCCTCCAGTCCAATCAGGTAAAACAAATTCGTTATCCGTTCCAATTAACAGCAGCCGCGATTACGTATCGCGTTTTTATTTTTTATCGCGCTAAGAGTCATAACTTTCGCGAAACGATTTTCAGTTCGTAATTTCGCCGAGCTGCCATTCCTCCGTGTCTCTTTTCTAGTAATTTCAGTTCCGTTATTGAAACTCCGACTCTCGCATTCCCAAAAGTGTACGTACCTTTGCATAGACATCGGTATGAGGAATATCTTTTGGTTAAATACGAGCCGTTAAGGAGAGCGCAATCCGGTTTGGTGGGAAATCGTGAAAAAACGCGGGGGCGAAAAAGTGGATGAATGAAAGGGCGGGAGAGAGAGAGAGAGAGAGAGAGAGAGAGAGAGAGAGAGAGAGATGATTCGGACGAGCCCTCTTTTCACGCGCGGAGGTCGCATTGACGCTCGGATTCCCCTTTGAATATACTATACCGCACGTGTAGCGCAGCCAGTAGGAGGATCGGACTGCGAGAATTCGTGAACGCTTTGGAGATGGAGTGTAGGGACCGCGTGCCTCGATAATATTTGTAATTCGCGAACTCGAGCCTCTACTTCAAAGCTGGATGAGGGATACTGAAATTGCCAATTCTATTCTCTTTCTTCCTCCCCAAATGCTATTGTGGACGGGGAATTAGGGTAAAGCCACCAAAGGGTGCGCACTTTCTGAGCTTTTGTCTATGGAAAAATCAATTGGATAATATACTCTGTGTTTTTTTATTTAATTTGGTTATTTGATGGCTCGATTTTAAATATAAATTTAACAATGTTGTAAATAACTTCTTAATAAAGCAAAGTTACCGAATACCTTAACGCAACATATGTTACTAACTGGTACTAAAAGTGAAATTAAAACAAGAATAAGCACCGCGTACACTTTGGTGGCTTTACCCCGTCCCTGATAAAGCCGGAGTCGAGTTTTTATCACCCACGTACAAGATCGGCGACATTTTATTTATAGGCATCGTTGCATCGATAATCTCCCCGCGAAAGCTCGTCGAGTTGAAAAAAGCCAGCTGGATTACCGAATGAGCGATAAGATAACGAATCCTGACGAAGCAACAGCAGCAACAAACAATGAATAAATAGAAGCGGAATATAAAATTCTCAACGGACGCGGCTATATCGCCGGTCGTAAATAGCGAGACGACGGCTCGCGATAGTTGGAACGTGATCGGGCCGTTCGAAGGATGTGTGCGTTCGTCGGGTGCAAAAGTTGTCCTCGGATGGACGGAAGAGAGAGAGAGAGAGAGGGTGGGGGTAGAGATCCGGGACACTCGGATGGAGATATCAAGTCCCCGTACCTGTAAATCTGTCAGAAGGGGGGCCCCGGTGTGAAACGATGGGCGGTGGGATTAGGAGGCCGGCGTGGGTGGGCATAGCGGCGACGGCGACGCCGGCACGGAGAGAGTCCCGAGAACTAGTCGAGAACGGCTGGTCGGAAGCGCGGCCCATGAACTATTGCATTTGATATCCACTCCGGTGAATGGGAACCGTGCGGTATCCACACACGCGCACGCCCGTCTCCGCCGCCACCTCGTCGCCCATCGCCCTCCCCCGACGTCCGAGACTGCGCGACCCTCGCGATCCGTTTACGTAGACACGCTCGCACAGACAGAGAGCGAGAGAGAGAGAGAGAGAGAGAGAGAGAGAGAGAGAGACACAGACACATATTCACGAAGAGCGGCACAATGCGCCGAGCCCCGCGAGCTTCCGCCGTCTATGATAACCCGCTATATTTACGACTGAGCCCGCGCGAACTTGCGTAATTTACCGCGGCGCGAGTCAACTCGCGATCCCAAAAACTCGCCGCTGGCGTGCGAGACAACCCCCCCCTCGTCGATCTTCCCGAGTTTCACTTTTCCCGGATTTCCGCGGCTATCGCGCGGACAGCTCGCCGGCACCCTTATGACTCATTTGGGAGTCGATTAAGCCGCGTACGCCGCGATTCTCGTCGCGGCTGCGGAAGACCGAGAATTTCGCGCAAACACGGGCACACGGCGGCGGAGAAAAATTTCGAGCGTAATTTTCGACAGAGGGTAGGAAAACATCGCTCAGCCGCCGAGTCCATTTTCCGTCGAGATAATTCCGATATTTACTACTGACCCGCGCGAACTTTCGTAATTTACCGAGCGGTTTCGCTTTGGTCTTTTATACCGCGATATCTGATTCCCCCGGTAGCGTCCGGTGCACGCTCTCGCGCCTCGAGCGGCTGCGATTTGAAGAAAAAAAAAAAACGAGCTTCCCGTTCCCGATCGAACGATTCCGCGAGATTTACCGCGCTCGCGAAGAGAGGCGAAAATTTTTCGCCGTAGCGAATCGCGGATTGATTAGGTGCGCGGCGTCGTCTCGTACATCCGCCTATATATACACGGGCATTGCTCGAGTTTCTCATACACCCGGAGAAGTTCCGAATGGGGAAACCATTCGAGCACACGTGAGCTCGCGTGTGTGTGCGCGCGCGTTGGCCTCGTCGATATTCGACGTGCTGTGGGCGAGGGGGGGCGGGGGGGGGGGGACGGAAAACTTTTGACAGCCTGCCATATTTTCATGGCGGGAAGGATAAAGTCGCGAGAAGAGCCTCGCCGGATGTCAATGTTGAGAATGAAGTATAGAGACGGCGAAGAGCGGAAGCTGGCGGGGAGGGGGAGAGGGAATATAAGACAGCGAAAGCCGCGAGCATTGGTGCGCGCGCGCCGACGAACTTCATATTGACGCAAATGACTCGTAACGCGAAGTCGGGCACTGCCGAGATTACACACGACCGGGACCGAGATTAAACTAGACTCGTGAGATTAATTCTCGAGCTTGTAAATACATCCGTGACGGGACACGAGTCGAGCAGCCGCGAGGAGGCTTCGGAAGGTAGATACGAGTTTTACGAGCGCGCTCGTTCGCCCCGTGTGCGATTTTCTCTCGAGCGAGGCAAACAATCGCAAAAACGAAAAACCTCCGAGAGTAGTTTCGCTCTTCCTTCTCCTCTCTCCCTCCATCTCTATCCTTTTTCCTTCCTCCCTATCTCTACCGCTTCACGGCGTTTCCATTTCGGTATAAATTATGTATTGGCAGTAATTTTGGCATCGATTCAATGAGTAGGACCAACTTGGCGGTCCGCATTCTCTTGATACAACGATCACGAGGTGTATTATACGTTACGGAATGCGCATTAGTCGCACCGGATCAAACTTGCCAGGGGAAGTTATATTATGAGCATTGAGACGAAACGAAACGGGTCGCATACCATTACAATGCAACGCACGCGGGTTCGAGCGAACGCGCGAGAGCTCCATATACCCGCGAGAGACGTTCACTTTGTTCCATCTGCATTGCCATAGTTGCGCCGAAACACAAACTACCTAATCGCGTCGTGTTTCGCGTTCACCTTCCAGCGACGTGCACTCGGCCGGGCCTATATCCCGTACACGTCGGCCGCAAAGCGATTTTCCCGCATACCCCGGCTAGATTTTCGATATTACGCCCCGGTAGCTCGCGCTATCGCGAATATTAATTTTCTGTGCGTACATGCATGCGCATACCGTTCTCGAAAATTTTAATCCCAACGTCAATTGACAGGATATTCTATTCTTATTCTCCGCTGTTTTTCATTTTTCACTCTCGGATCGAGTTCATTATTGGTTTTTGTTTAGCATCAGCTCGAAACAAAATTTCGAGGGCAGTTAAATAACTTTTTAAACATTTCTGATTTGACGTAAGTTATCGTTAAAACGTGGACGCGGAGCTCTTTTTCTATACAGTTTTTTTCTCGTCTCTTCGCGTACCATTCTCCTTTATTTTCTCTCGGCCGTTACAAAAAACTTTTAGCGAAATTTCATACCGGTTCTATCTTAAATTTGCATTATACAGTGTAATTTTAGCTTTATCGTATACCGCATCTACGGTTATACATATAGCAGTAGTATGAAAAAATAAAATTTTCAACTATAACTGTACGCGTGCGTTGCAAATTTCATCGCTACCGAGCTAATTCCATTTGGCGCCGTTGTGTAAAATCCATGGAAATGCCGAAAATTTAATGAAAAAGGCTTGTTTGTTGTACTTGTTCGAAAATGCGATTGTTAATGATATTTGAGAACGTAGCAACAATCGCGAAAATTAACGAAACGCAAAGTCCAGAGTGTGTTCGCGATCTACGAATTTCGTTAGAGGGGCAAACAAGGAAACAAATACAAAACGCGTGTAATAATGTCTGCAAGCTCTTCGTCAAAGCGTAAATACATTGCTTAGGTTCCGCAACGACGAACTGTCCACGAGTTTCGACCTCTCACGGCCCTAACCTCGTTAGACTCGCGTAAACATGGACGAAATAGAACGACCGTCGGGGCAACGGATTGTTCCAGTGAAATGAATCCTCGATCACGTGGCATTGCGAACACCAGGGACGGTCCTAGAACAAGCCTCGTGTTTATGCTCGACACTTACCGCGCGACGTTTATCCCGTATACGTACCCTCGCCGGCGCTAGGCGTTTCCATCTATCCTCGTGCACTTTCGACCGCGTGTTCGTCCCACGATACCAGATATAGATCGCTATTCTCCAACGATCGCGGGATGATGAATTCACCCGTAGCGAGACAATTTTTCAAAAGCCGACGTAAGAATAATATTTCCTTGCGCGATACGTACGCTTGTACGTACATTCGATGTATTAAGTACAGCGTAAGAGCTCTCTCGAAAAGTCGTTCCTGCGAGAGACGAAATCCCTTTTCTCTTCGAAACTCGCTTCAATTATACAGATTTTTATTTCCGCCGGTAATTGGGGATGACCGTTCCTGCGCGCATTGTCGTTTTTCGATCGCTCCGCGACTCGTCTAAAGAGGGAGCACCGATTAAGCCATAGAACGCGATCAAAGAGCCCCGAGAACAAGATAAAGATGATGGAAAAGGAAGGAAAAGGAGGAAGGAGAGCCGCGCGGTACTCTGAAATAACGATGAAAATTATCGAATAAACGTTTCTGCGCACTTCTTACTTACGTCTCGACCGTTTCCATCGAATATCGGTTAATTAGGAAGAGTGGTCGGCCGAGTGGCCGACTGCCAATACAGAAAAGCCGGAGGATGGGTTATTCAACTCCACGTCGCGAGCGGTTATAAGCTCGTTATAACGGTCTGTGCGCGAAACGACGTTAAATTCGATCTCACGGAAAGACAAGAGGAACAGCGACAGACGTTATACGTATAGCCGGGCTAGCCTTGTAAAAGTACCAACACGATGCACGAGTGTACACGTACACGAGGGAGAATGTCAGACCGAAAATGTCATAGAAACGTGCTTTCCGCATGACTCCCCTAACGCACTTTATCTCTATCTTCCGCGTCTCTTTCCTCCTACTCTCTACTCATTTTTTTCTCTCTTCCTTTTTCATTTTCATTATTCACACATCGGAGAGCACGCTCGAGGAGTGTACACGCTCCGATCGCGGCCAATGCCGGCGCACGAATCTCGCGCGCAAGTGGCAAATGCACGTTAATTGCCACTTTGTTTAAATGACGCGCTAATTGATATACCAATTATTTCAGAGTGTTCTCGAAATAGACCAATCGATACAGATTCATAAAATCACCCTCTTGCCTTTGAAAAGATTTTTCGTTGGAGGAGTATGATCGCGTACGTTATATAATGCAAATACATCTAGATCGTTTATTAGTTTATCGTTCGATTCGACGTTGTACAATTTTGTTTAATTATCAAAAGAGAGACTGAAAAGCGTTAAATGAAAGACCAACATCTTCACCAGGAATCGTAAATATTTAAATTCCGATGAAGGGAGCATACAGAACTGCTACGTTAACGAGGCTACGTACATCTAAAATAATTTTTCTTCGCAAAATGCGACAAAGCGCGACAATAAAATACGTCGACGGTAAAATAATTTTTTTATCTCGCGCGAACAATGTGCTTTATAGTTATGCGCTTTTATATAGTCTTACGTATACGAGTGGCAATAAAATCCCCGGGGTACATATAATAAAGTCGAATACTCTATCAATAATAATTTTACGAGGTCGAAATTCCCGTGACGTAAATTCGTACTCCGGCGCGAACCCCGGCCCGAGTCAAAGAAAATCTAAGTCGGCAAGTAGATAATACTGTGGGACACGACGGAGCGGAGGCGAGGACCGAGGAGTTGAACTAGCGGCTCGAACAGCCGTAGAGAGAGATAATAGTTTGCGGATCTAATCCATCGGAGCTAGTCATCATTTTATAATGGTTCGATAGTTACGGCGCGAGTGCGCCAAGTGGTACCCGCTCTCCCTCTCGGCTGGGGGAACGACGGGGGTGAAACGTCTCGGATTAGCGGATGCACCAGTGCTTACAGAGTACGATGATTAATCCCGTCCCTTAGCCCGAAAGCCGACGAATCGGGCTACCTGTTTCCGCGCTCCGCTGCGTATTCGTAGCGGAACGGAGCGCGAGAAATGTTTGCGAATCGGGATCGATTTGACGAGGGCGCATCGTAATCGCGCTTAATCGAATCGTACCGAATATCGTCCTTCGAAACAACGCCCGACGCCGAATTAGACGAGTGGCTCGCGCGCCGCCGAAGGACGATATATCCTTTGCTCGTACGTCCCAGCCTCCGAGTGTTTGCGCGCGCGCTAGCATGAAAAACAAGCAAATACGTTAATCGTGTTTGTCGAATACCCGAATAAAGTTCTGAGCGTAGTTTTCGGGCAAATATGTATTCGGAATCGAGGCGAGAAGTCGCGTTACCGCGGTAAGCGAACTCTCCGTGTCACGTAGCGAAGCCGGCTACGAGCAAACAATGTGGTATATAGCTCGCTCCGTCTTAGCTAACGTAGCAGGTATACAGAAGGAGAGAGAGAGAGAGAGAGAGAGAGAGAGGGAGGGAGGGAGGGAGAGAAAGGGGAGGAGGGATGAGGTGGCAAAAGGGGAGTCGCGTCGCGCGACTTCAACTCGGCACGTCGCAGCCGGTCGACTCGATTTGAATTTCATACAGCCAAAGGCGTCAACGGGATGAATACTTTTCAATATCATCTTTCGTATACCGCGCTATATCGAGGAGTCGTGAGAATCCAAGGAGCGCGTAGAGAAGGCGCGTAGAGGAGGCGCGTACCTCGGTGCGTGGGGGATTCGGCTGTATCATACCTCTCTCTCTCTCTCTCTCCCTTTTTTGCCCCGCCATAGGGAATCGCGGACGGGTATGTGCATCGTAACTCGATTCGACCCGTTTATAGGAAGGTAAAAAGATATCGCGTTAGGGGAGAAGGTAATTCCGCGACCCTAATTGTTGAATATATTGCGCCTCGCACACTCGAACTTAGATGACCCGGAAAACCGTAGACTCGCAAACTCACAAAAAACCGTTCCGCTATTCCGCGTTCCCGATAAAGAATACTCGTGAATGGGTATAACTCAAAACACACTTTTGAGGTGAAGATTCGTGGATCACACGACTTTAAAATAAAACGTAACTCGGTACAATGACTTAAGCTCTTCCTTCGTACTTCGCTGCTGAGAGCTCGGCGATCGGTTTGACTCTAACGATCATCGAACTAGAGCTCGCGCGGCCAGCCACCGAAAACCGGGGTCAATGCCCAGCGCGAGCAAAATCAAAATCTAAACCGCAACGTGACTCGGCACAAACTTAATTTCAAACAATAGGTGAAAACACTCAACGCCTCAAATCGAACGTTAAGAACCTTCACCCGTCCCATAGAATAATTAGCTTAAAACTAGAAAATAAAACCCGAATAAAAAACCCCCTCCGTACCAAACACTAATGTTATTTTCCCACTCGACCCCTTTTTTTCTTCTTTTATTAGCGATAACGCCTCGCGGATAGACTAATGAAATGTACTCCGAAAAGATAAGTACGGTGCACGTACTAACCTTTCGGGATCAAATTTTTATCTCCCGACCCGTCAAACAATAGATATTCAACGACGTCGTAATGCGATCGTCATCGTGATTACTCTAACATGCGATATAAAATCGCGATGGAAGCGAGAAAATATATATATGTGTATGTATATACTTCTCGCTTCTTACATAGCGTACGAATTCGCGAACTGCTCGATTCTATAGCACACGTAATTCCTCTTTTCCCCTTAGCAATTTTTTCTGTCCTCTCGCGTACTTACTACGTTACGGGATCGGTACGGTATGGCCATATCGTTTCGTCGTGAAATGGCGTGTGATGAAAATTGACAAGCCGTATTGCATTTGGGTATAATGAGCAACCTCTTATACGCGTTAGAATGAACTTTTTATATTCTCCATTTGGAGAGTCATCGTCGTACCTATTTCCAATTTACGAAGTACCACGCAGGGAGGGGTTCACGAGTGACAAGGAGCTAAGATCGTTTCTTCGTTTCCGATAACAGAGGAACGTTAAACCCTTTGTAATAGAACGATAAAGACAATTTTTTTTTATTGATGCCCTTAATGCGTCCTCCACTCGTAAAAAAAAAATGAAAAGGAATCGTCAGTCTCGCCGCAGAGGATAATTGCCACGTCGCGTCACGAACGCGTCGTATAATTGGCCGAAGTGAAACGCGACGGGTTGTATGGAAATATATAGGTGTATATAAAGAGAGAGCGACGGTAGAAAATACGGAATGTTTTATAACGATCCGTAATGTCCATTATCGCACTCCAGCCCCGCTCCAGATTCGCATCTACTTATATACTAAATCTGCGAAAAAACGAGAGGAAAAAAAAACAGAGAGAATAAAAAACAGTCACACCGTCGATAATCGCTCATTACGCAAATACTTGCAATTATACCCTCGGCTTGTACTCGAACATGTATACATGTATACATATACGTAGATGCAACGTGTCCTGTTTTACACACCTGTGTATAGGTTTACGTATATGTATAATACACACTATATACATATAGTATAGAGACGAAACGGAGCAAGAGGGGCTCGAAATTCTCCAGCGTAATTATCGCCGTAATCTCGTATAATGAGGAACAATATACGTGGGATTCGATTAATCTACCATTCACGCCACTATCATACTTTCGAGTCCCGAAATCGACTGCCTAATTCGCGCCAAGTTTCTCATGTATCAATTGGTAAAATTATCCGTGTGATGCGGTTCTAATGGCAATATATGTATGCTGCATAAGTATATACATAGTCGCGCGGAAAGGAGTAAACAGTATTGTTCTACGAGACCATCGCAATAACGCGCAATTCCGCGCTTTGCGATGCATACACTCGAATTTAGGAACGCGCGGAGTACAGCGAACGGAGTACAGCGAAGTCCCAACGAGGTATGGGGATCCCTATCGCATAATGGACCTTTGTTAAATCACGAGGTAGCGTAATAACCAGATTATTTAAGGTTTTGGTGTAAACTCAAATTTCTGGAAATATCAAGTGGTTTCCTCTCGCCACTTTGCTCCTTCACTCGGTATCCTTTCGGCAGTGGTGAGACAGCGCGACCCCGCTTACCACTCGTTCATTTGCATTCCGCGCTCCGAGAAACTATTTATCGTGGTTAACCCATCCGTGCAACATTGCGTAATGGTGGATTAAAGCCTGTGAATGATATCCGTGCACGGTGGATTGGCCACTCAAACTCCCTCCCCTTTCCCTTCTGCAGAAGGATCAGAGAGATGAAAGTCAAATATCGCCGGCGCGCAACGTAACCGAATATAAGCGTACAGTTGCGTCAAAAATCCAAACTTCAAACAACGATAATGGGATCGCATTGTGTATATACTGTTATCGCAAGTGTGTATTCTGCTCACCGCACCATACTAAGGACTATCTTTCGACGGATCGCGTTGTTACAGTATAAGAGATTGTGCGTTCGCGCAGTTATATTTTTCGCATTTGCGGTGACTACGATATCGAATTATTCATTTTTCGTTTGAGAAATTTTTGGACTCTGATTATAGAAAAAGAAGACGTACGAAGTAATCGATCTCTTCTCGTGGATAGAATTGAACGAAATAAGAAGTTTTTCGGCGTAAATATTTTTGGGCAACAATGTGTAAATCTAGCTAGAATCGCAAATAATGCTACCGATATCCATCTCGATCGTGCGTCGAGAATAAAAATGGCACAGCCGTTACGTTGACATTTATTTCAGTCACGCGTTATGGCAAAGCGTTTTCTTTGGCTGTATATGGGTATATGCACATACATTTAAGTGGCATCGGGATTCGCAGTGCGCGCGGCGTCGCTAAGGCATCCGCAAAGTGCACCGACGAATCGTGAATGGCTGGATTTGAGCCGAAAATCGTGCACTCGCGGACCGCGCGAGTATCAGAAAACGATACGCGCAGTGTATTCCGCGGAAGCCGGGGTAACATCGGTTTTCAATTATATCATTCCACTCACACTTCTTTCGACGTTTCTTTATTCTCGCTTTCTTCCCTCTCGCTCTCTTTCCCTCGATATCATATACGTTCTCGCTCCCGGTTGGTTAATTGAAAATGATTGTACTTTATTTTCAACTTCCCGACAATCGTACAATATCGATTCGTGATTAGATTTCGTTGACCATGAGAGTCTCGTTTTTTTTTTCTCATCCTTCGATCGAAATAACGTTGAAATTATCGTTCCGATAACACCAATTAGTGGAGCGCGCAGCACCTGTGTGGACGCGAACCGTCTCTAGTGGCTAATGCGAGCCCGGAATAGATCGTTGGACGAACGATTGCTAAGGGGAAAAAATAAGGGAGAAGGATGGAGGCATAGAATGGAAAAGAGATCGGGAGGTTTGAGCACTCGACAAATTCCATCGGATCGACATTTCGAGCGCACTCATCTCGAGACCATCATCTAATTAGAGATCTTGGTGAAAAAAAAAAACGGAGGATCCTCTTTAACTCCCGCCCGTTCTCGCGCCGGCTGTACCCATCAGACCGAGGAATAAAAGTTGAATAAGACCTCGAAAAGCTATAGGGGATAAATGTTTCGTTTTTTTTAATCTCTCGCCACGAAATTTTGTTAATTAATTAACCGTCGGTTCCAACAAAAATTGTTCATACACCGACTGGACATTTGGAAGACACATTTTGGATTCTTTTACAAATTCATACTAAACGAGGTCAATGATGCCACTTTGACCACCATTCAGCGCGCAAAGTTAAAATTTCATTGAGAATCAAACCAAGTAAAATTCACAGAATTCCCAATATTGAACTTCACGTTCGAAGAGAGTGTAAAAATTTTTGTCATTCCATATTCAGAGTTGAAAATTTTGTTGAGTGATTAAAAGACGGGAGAAAATAAAAAAAAAAAAACAAATTATAATAAGAGTGTGAGAATATTCTCGTTAGCCGACTAATTTAGCAAATTGTTTCATTTGAAAATAAGACAGACGTGAATTTAAGAATCAAATTGGAAGCCCGAACTCCGTTAAGAACAGACGCGAACTATAAACGAAGTTAACACGCGGACACTCGGCAAAATTAATTAGTTAATTTCTTAAGGCTGCGCGCGAGCTTATTAAGAAATTGCCCGAATGGAGGCTAAAATCAATCGACTCCCCGTCGGCTAATCATTAGCGTAGCCTTCTACACCGGAGATGTATGAAATCTCCTCGTTCCTCGCATCTCCCACTCCCAGAGACGTGAAACTCGTCGAATTACCTTGTAACCACCGAGATCCTGAACGACGCATTCCAGCATGGCTTCCCTTCCCACCGGTGTCGTGACATTTGCGATTGGCTGCTTGAAATTCGGATCTGAAATTGGAAGAAGATAATGACATGAGAACGATGGCCGCGTCATTTTGAAATCGGAATATCGGACTTTCTATCGCGAGGACAAAACGCGGAAGCGAAAAAGGACTGGATGACAACATCCAAAAATGTTTCATGATGCCAGGAAAATCGCAACGACCCAGTACGAGGATCTCCATAAATCAATAAATTTCGCGGTAATGTCTAGCGGGATATCTTTCACTGTCTCGGCGTGCTCCCGACGGTATATCGTTGGGTTGTGTTATACGAATCGGTAGTCGGGGGTGTTTACAAAAAATCCTACTATATTCCGTGTGGAGTTTTGTTACAGCGACAAAGATACCCGCGACGTGTTCAATTTTGAAATGCGAGTAGCTATACCCGCTGGCAGGACTCGGATATATGGGAAATGCATTTATGCCGTTAACTATTCTATTATATCAAACGTACGACTCTGGCGATAAGAAAATTAACGAAAACTGGTAATACGGAGTTCGCAGTTAATTTAGATACCAAATCCGAAATTATTACAGTAATGCAATCGAAGACGTAAGAAAGCTCCGGTGATAAAATGTCGTACGATCGCTTAAACTGTCTTGTATGGATTAATAATCACGAAGGTTTTCGCATACTACAGTTTGCCACAGCAGGACACCTTCCGGTCCTGTTCGTGAGCACATACACATATATACACACACCCACACGTAGGTAGAGGCGTTAAACGCGCTCACGGAATTATTTGCTCCGTTGGCTAATAAATACGACGAACGCGTGAACGTGTAAGGAGGATCGAGACTGAAACGGAGAAGCAGAGAGGGAGGCGAAGTCGTGGCAAGGCGCGAACGTGATTAACCGGAGGTACTTCGAAGTCGACTCCCTAGCAAAGCGGTAAGAAACTGCACGGATAACGATCGCGAAACTTTACGGCGAAAGGTCTAGCGAGAGACCTTACAATTTTCTTATTGAATTACGTAGAAAAACAGAAAGGAGGAAAAGAGAAGTAATTCTTTGACGATTGCGTAAGCAGTTCGTAAGAATTGCAAACGAAGAAAGTTTTCGTGTGTTGCGGACCTTCGTGTTTCTCCCGAGACACGTAAGTCGTCGCCCCGATTTTGCGAGAGGATTTTCGTCAATATGATAGTTTCGCGTGCGCGATTTATCGACGAGAGCGCGCGCTGCGGGTGCGCCTCTGCCGATCTCGAGTGCGTTTAGTTCGGCAGAGGGGAGGGATCAAATTCGTTTTCGAAAGCGCGCTTCCCCCGTGCAATACGGAAATCTGTGCACGGCAGACGCAACCATAATTTTATCCTGCGTGCCAAAGCGAGCTCGACGTGTTTGATGGATCGACAGTCGCGAAATGGGCACTGCGCGCTCTCCGAACGAAACAAAAGCGGCTGCGAACGAGGGAGATAGCGAGATAGCGAAAGAGAGAGGGAATTCAACGCGCGTTAAAAAAAACAGCCAAGCGTCAACGAATATTTTCAGCCGGAGCAGGAAGGTAACGCGTCATTTCGCGGGTTTTTGAGTGCGAGTTTGACATTTTCGAATAGTGACATGTATGATTTTGGATCCTCGGTGCGAGATTTTCG
>NCVS01000221.1:838006-852089 GCA_003055095.1 Goniozus legneri
AAAAAAGAAATATACGAGCGATCGGAAATTCAATAGACGCGTTTAGCGAGCATACATTTTTGATCGTCTCGTGCGAATCCACAATCGAGGTTCGAATGAATCGATTCCGGTTTGATTGTGGCTAAGGGATCAAAGGTCCAACAGGAGCAGAGTTGATCAAACAGAACATTTTGTTAACTCTTGTTTAATCCAGAATTCAAGTTGCAACGAATCGATTTTGTCCGAAAAAGATAAATTTGGGTCTTACTTCTTGAATAGAGATTGCTCGACGATTTCAATCTCAACCGTTATGGTATCACGCGGGAATGTTAAAACGTCAGCTCTCGGCGGTTCGTTGCAGGTTGTTCGAACGGATGAAGACGAAAGATGTGGAGGGGGACGGGGGTGGGGTAGAAGGATGGGTTCGAATGACGGATAGCGGAGGGATGGTGGAAGCCGAAAGGGTACGAGAGCGAGGGGCACGACGCGCCGTAGAGTCCGCGGTTCGGAGTTCCGAAAGGTAACTACTCATTAAGACCTCCGGGAGCCACGTGATTAATTAGACGAAATTACTTGGATTGAAAGGGAACCGCAGAGCGCTTGGTGCGCGTGGGAGTGAACAGGCGAGAGCGTCTAGATATAGAGACGCGAGCAAATGCGCTAACCCCGGGAAGGCCGCATTCAGGCAACCAAGATATCCCGGGGCAGCCTCGCTCACTCGATAAATCGTTAGCTATTTAATCGTAATTGGAACGGAAATGAGAATACACACCATTGTGGACGAAGGTGAATACTCTTTCCATTCGCTTGTACTATCGAATCGATTCGATAGAGCATAATCGTGGCACCACTCTTGCAGTTGGAACAAAGGGAAACTACCCGAGAGGATGAGCGACCGAAATGCGATAAACACCGGTCAACCTGCGTATCTTCGCGTCCCGCTACGTTCCGTTGATCGAACTTTCCCCTTTTTCCGCATCGCTTCTCTCCCTTTCGTCCTCCAAACCACCTTCCCTCCTCCGCCACCCTTTTCGTTTCGGAACAGCCGACCTTTACACGTACTCACACTCCTCGGTACGGTAGTTTCACTTTACAATCCGCGTATCCCAAAAGCCAAGTACCTATTCGGCTACATATAAATCAACGCCCACGCGCGCATACGCACAAATAAATGGGTTCGCTCGTCGAACGAGAATTATCGCGAAAGGTCGAATCACTACCATCTTATCATTACCGTGTGTTTACGCAAGATGGATCGCCAGAGTTTTAGAAATGTAATTTTATTCGTTTTTTGCACGATTAATTTGATTTTCAGATACGATTAAAAATTTACGATCATTTTATTTTATTTACTATTTATCTTGCATTTTTTAAATTTATTCTTCATCATTTTATTGGCTTTTATATTGTGGTTGGGATGTAACGTTGTAATTATGACGCTTCTTTATGACACTTCTATGGTGATATGATCGCGTGTCGAGATTATTTAAGTTGTCCGTAACCGAGTATAACAAAACGTAAACTGTTGTGTAAAGTGTAAACCCAAGCTCGGCTCGAGTCTTTTCGCATACAAGATCGCGCATATGTTAAAAAGACACGAGGAGACACAGCGCTTGTACAATGAAAAAATGAAAACGTCGAAAGCATAACAAGGAGAATATACCTAAGAAAAAAATGTTAATTGAGTATTTATTCCGAGACAGATTAAAATTAAAATTAAATGACTTTAGAAAATGGCAAGACAGGGAAGATTAAATTAGACGGGCTGAAGAAAGATTGCATATCAATGAACTGCAAGGCGACGAGAGCTGGGTCAAAGGACAAGACTCTTTCTAGACGTTATATATAGTTATATCGAAGGCGCTATATATAAGAAAACGGGACAATTTTCGCACGACGTTCGACAAGCCGAGCGTAAATCAAGACGATTACGATATTATAGTACAGTATTATAGACACTGGCGCGAGTGCGTCGTTGTACTCGGCCTGTTCTCGATTACGAAGAGCGGAAGAAGAATGCGGTGAAAGGTATTATTAAGGCTCCAGTTACCGAGATCAAAGGACGCAGTCGGAGACAGAATTTTCATCTTCCAATAGCTTTTTTCCGGCGATGGGGGCGGTTCGAAGAACAGGAAAACCCCGTCGTATGGCCGATTCCAAAAGAAACGTAGCTATCGCGGAATATCGCTCGATCCTCTACAGAAAAATAATACTCTACTGAATGTCACGATTTAATTGATGTAAACAAGTAATAAAGAGAAAATCTGTAGCGAATACTCGTTCGTTTGTTACTCTTTTTTTGTAAATTCGATGCAATCGGAATGGAACAACATATACTAATGCACTTGAAAATTTGTTTTTCGTATCACGAGATATTGCATATACCATGTCACGCTCGCGCGATACTTTTAGTATCGTCGAAAATTGTTGTCCTCCTCGATCATCGCCCGATACTCGATGACGGATATGCGAGAGGACAGAGTGAGAGAGAGAGAGAGAGAGAGAGAGAGGAATGTTAAAATTCCCGTAGATACTGCTTTCCGAATTTCACGTGGATCGATACCTTAAGGAAGAGAAAGAGTAGGGAGAATATACAGGCGAAATGTGGGGCTTGTGCGAGTATGAAATTTCACTCCTCTTTTGTCCTCGTAAAACCATGAAAATAAGAATTGGACTTTAGTGAGAGCGAGGGAGTACCCGCAACGAAAATAATAAGAATTTCAATAAGTTCGCGCGCGGTCTCGCGGGTGCTTAAAACCGAGTGGGATCCTTATTTACGTCGGCGGTATCTCGCGGTCTTATTGGCGCGTGTGCGCGAACCTGGCAAATGCGACTGTTGCACGGATTTTCGCCTTTATTCCGCTCCCCCTTCCATCTCTAACTTTCTCCGCTGCGACTCAGACCGAAATATCTCCTTCTTTGGCCGCGACGTCTGGCATATAGCTGTAATAACGACCCCATGAGCAGTCAGCCATTTCTGGCATTTCTACACCCGGAGACATTTTATCTCACCCTCGCGTACAGCGGCCTCGTCGCGAAATCACTTAGAGCCAGCCGGAAGCCGCCGTCGCGAAACTCGGGAGATGCCCTTACAGAGTTAGCAAGACGCGAGAGTATATATTACGCACAATCCTACTTATTTCATTCATTCATCGCGCAATTAACATTCGCCTGTGCGCTGATTGTTAGCCATTATTCGTTATATTTATCCTTCATAATTATTCCGATGCCATAAGTCTATACGTGCACCTCGTTCGACGTTTAAAATAACGATTCTTTTTCCACCAAGTGTCATAATGTAAATTTGTCGGGAATAAAAAGAAAAATGGAAATGGTACATCATAAACGAGAGTCGGGCAGCCAATGCCGTTGAGGAATAATTTTACCCGTATTGAAACGGGTCGCGTGATTCGAACAAAACCCAATTAGAACAATGGAGAGTCGATTCTTATACATTTTATTCCTTTGTGAATTGCGCGAACCTTTTTCTTTTCTCTTTCACGTCATGGCTTTAGTTACAGTCGAATCGATTGCTTTTGCGACTCGCTCAATGAAATATATACCCTTGATATAAAACGGCTAAAAAATGATAGCTCGATATTAATTAACAAAGCGACCAGAAATTTTATAAACACGCGTTCGAGCGATGTAGAAAAAAAGCAACGCTGAAATCTGCTTTCTAGGATGAGCTGATTGTAATCCTGTGTACTTGTGAAATATTTTTTCTTTATCGCGTTGTTTATTCTCTCGCGCAATTTTAGTTATTTTACGTTGTAGAGAAACGATTCGATAATAAAAATAAATATAAATATGAATTTTGAGCGGTGTTTTTTGACACCCTTCGGTAGAGATAGCGCTAATCGCAGTATCGATTCAATTCGAGCGTCGGATGAAAGCGGATAGCGAGCTCATCAAGGTACGACGACAGGGCGCAGAGGCGCGGAGTCTTTTCTAGTCGAGAGTTACGATATCGCGGTATCGCGCTCGTCGCCACGCTGCCCGCTTTATTGCCATTGGGATATATTAGCGAGAAACTGCGCGTGATGCTCGTAACAGATTGCGTTTCGTGCCGGGATACACTTTGTTATCTGAGTTTACACTTTCATGCACCGCTCGCGACCCCCTCTCCCCGTCTCCTATACATTTCTCGATTCGCTCTTCGAAGTCGTCGAGTTCAAAAAGCATTTCCCCCTATTAGATACCGCCAGCCAAGCCATTGTCGGGTTGGCTCGGTTACAGCATTCTGTTTGTCATTTTACCCATTCCCTTATCTAAATTCAAGCATCTCGAATCGAGACGCAATTCCACTCCGCCAATGATTCGCTTCGCGAAACGTGACGACGGATCGTCGAACGACATTTACCTCTAAGTCATCGATACTTGTCTCCCCCACGTACGCGATCGAGCCAGAAAGCACAATAATCGGTTGAACGTAATTACGAATTGCGGAGCGAAGGCGCGGATGATAAAATACCGCGAACCAGCGCGATATAAATTGCGTACACCGAGGGCCGAATTGAATTTTTCATAAAAGTTTCGCCCGAATGAATTTTATCGCTGACACGACGAGCCCGCGGCTGCGCCTGCCCCTTCTCCCGTCCCTTCTTCCCTCGCCCGCCGATTTCTTTCTTCTCTCGGTTGATTGTTTATCGATTGAAAATTCGTATTGAGTTTTGATTAAAAACACTTTTTTTTTTATACCGTTCTCTTCTGATTTTATCGATTTAACGATTTACAGTGATTTCGGCTAGCGTTTATACACAGGGACAGAAAGGAAACTTCTTCTGCAAATTGCGTTTTGGAAAAAATAAATTGGCGAATGCAGATAAAACGCGTTACGATTTTCCATGTGGTTTTTCCCTCTTTTTCATCGTCCGCGTAGATGCCAAAACAATTCGTCGATAAATCGAACGATAAATACCATTTCACGTGTGTAATTACGGTTCGAACAAACGGGGGGAAAAAAAAATTCTTGCATTGAACAACCGTTAAGCGCTTTATCTCGGTCATTCCAATCGGACTGGTTTAATCGTTAGTTTCCAGCGTGCTTTTTAATCCGCTTGCGACGTAACAGGCGTCGAGGGTATTAACGTTGCGTTTATTCGCTGCGTCCTAACCGATTTTTAATTTCAGCTCTTTTGCATTTTTGTCTTTCATTTTTCGTAGGAAGGCAACGAGTATGACGCGAGCTTTTATTGCGCGGCTCGGTCGCTTCGTTAATACGTTGGCGTACATGCGTCGGCTGTCGGTTGTTATACAACGAACGTACGTGGACGGGACGAGCGAAAATTGATACTAGATTGAAAAATAATACAATGGGGTCGATTTTAAGAACAGCGTAAAAGTAATACGTTGGACGCGATGAAAATTTGCCCCGAGAACGCTCGGAGGGGTCCCAGTGGCGAGCCGGAGTTTTTAGCGTATAAACCGGTGGTTTACGAGATATATTCTACCTATATATTCGAATTAAACTAAATGGAAGGTGGAACATCGAAGAATATAACTTTGTGAATTTTCACGAGAATAGGGACTCCAATTTCATCGCCGCGGTACTGAAAGTTAAAGATTTACGCAATATAGTCCTGCTGTGGTGCACACGTGTTCTCTAAGGCGTCGTTACGCACTCATGTCTCTCTGCCGACTTGCTCCGAATTTCCTTCCATAAAATGTAAGAAAAGTGCCAATGGGATCTCGTGAAATGGATTCGTAGAAATCTGTGCCCTTTGTACGCTGTCAAAAGTTGTCTACGTTTAAACTTTAATGCGTAATCACGAAAAAATGGTCCTGCTATTTACTAATTTATTGATAATCCGACCCAAATTAGTAAGTTGGATCGAAAATATCACAAATCCAACTGTAGCCCAAGAAATGTCAAATGCTACTAGTTGTGAAATAATTTGTCAAACAATTTTCATATCTGATAAAATTGTTTCGAGCAACTGCCTCCCTGACCTCGTATTTCTCGCACGTCCCGTCAATTATTAGCACAATCCGTCTCTCGAGAATAACGCCACTTTTATTTTTGTACTTCCTTATCTCAAAATCACGAGTCTTCTTCTACTAATCGATCTCGACGAGTATATTTCGTGAATCGAAACTCACCCAACGTCTCTCTGCCATATTTCATACCTCTTCTTGGAGTTGTTAATTCCGTGAAATGGAAAAACTGTGAAAAACAACTTCTACTGGAGAAATACTTGCGGAGAAATTCGAGTTCCTTTTTGGACCGACGAGCAATCGATAGGAGTTAATTCGAACTTCTTGAGTTTTGAACTGCGCAAGAGGTTTTGATTAAAAGGTCGAATCAAAATGAACTTTTCATTAATGAGCAATTGAACAACGATTTGTTTATCAATTTGACCGTTCGGGAAACGGTCGTTTGAAATTTCTCTCTGATTTTAAATTTGGAATACCTATATAAAAATTACTCGTGAAAAAAATATAAAAGTCATTGAAAAACAAAAGAAAATCGTGTTTCCGAATAACTTAAATTGTTGCACTCGCTGTGCTTTCTAATTTACTCAGTTTCGAATTTGCAAAGTTTTGCGTATTATATACCAACCGAGAGGACGGTAACTTCTTCTGGGACGCAACATTAGCATGGCATTACTGGCTTTCTTAGCTCGGTGTAACGGAGACGAACGAACCGAGTCGACGGTGAGCCGAAGAAAAGTCGCGGCATGAAAAAACCCCTAATGACAGGTTGAATTTTTTTTCTACAAATACCGAGAGAAAAAAAAAGAAGGAAGAAGTATAACGAGAGTAAAAATTTCGTTCCCTTCCGTGTATCGCGGAAAAGCGCATTCCGTCCGCTCTTGTTGTCTCGCCAGTAAATGAAATATAAACTCAGACATCATCAGTCGCGCATCTCGAGCGTAGCAAATAGCGAGCTCTTCTGCGTCTATTTATCGCGTAACAACAATATTTTCTTACGACGAGATCATTGTCGCGCGAATTATTAGATTTTTCGTTTCTTCTCGAGTCGTACTTGATACATTACTTCCAGCTGAGCAATAAATTACTCCAGCGTTAGATTTCTCTTTCGCTCAACCCTACTGTGTAATTCAGTTCCCGAGAAATAACTCATCGATCTTCCATAATAGAGGAAAGGAAGTCGCTAATAAAAGTTTCCAAATCGGTTCGTTTGTTCTCCGCTTGGCGAAAATCGACTAATGGAAAACTCGAAATTGTTGGGATAATTCGTGGAAAATTACTGCACCCGACTTAAAATAAAATAATTATGGGCTTTCTCGTTTGGGAAACGTGAAACCTACTCGAGCAGCGAGCTACTCGCAATCGATCAACTTCAGGATTCATCTCGCGATCTATTCTTCGATCGAATTTCTAATAAGGCGAAGCACCGAGAGAGTGGTTGCAGTCAACAAAGAGTTTAAAGGCTGCCGCTCGTTAGGAAATTTTTCGTTACATCGGTACGAGGCGAAGTATTTTTATTTCACATGCAATACTAATATATTACATACGTATATACACATACCACATAATATATAGAAATGCTCCTCTAGAGCACGTAATATCAATTTGAGTGGAATATTGATCGAGTCGGTCGATATTACAGTTTCCGATACGGTCTCGTCGGCTAATCTTATGAATATCAAGAGCGATCTCATTACTCCTCAACGAGATCTTCCACGGTCAGTTATCTCGGGGCGCTGCTATTACTGGGAAACAGTCACGCGAATTACCAGCACACGCGATGAAAATTATATTTTGACGAAAATTCCGTACACCGGCTCAATCGTACATATTTTCACATCGCCAAGTTCGGTAATTACGGTAGAACACAGTACTCGTATTTTCGTCGAACGGGAGAGAATGGTGAATGTTAACGCGGGTAATTAATAATTGTTACTCCTGTTTGAGGGCGCTCGACAAAGTCCTCTAGTTATTTACATTCGCGGGGAGAAGGCCAGCGGTCGGGGAGGCACGCGTACAAATGTAAATCCATACGCCGAGACGGCCACGGGCCACGGGCGCAACCTAGAGGGCGAAATACGAAAAGCGTCTAACCTTATTTCGTTAAGTAGGTTGCAAGTTGGATCAGGACGAAATCGGTTCAGCGCTCCGCTCGTCCCAGGGAAGGCGAGTTTCGTCTAGCAGTTTCACTATACGGCGCGCCGGAACGACGAATTTCGCGGAAAGTCGCCGAGGAAATTTCTCGCTTTCCCCTATTCACCCCTCCCGATACGCTATTGTACAAATATATCCGGGTCGCATCGGCTCGTAGATCGAGGCAAAAAACCGGCGCACGGAGCGAAACGTCGGATATGGTTCACGAGGAAGAGGAAGGGGAGAGAGAAGTTTGAATCCGCGAGTGCAGTCGCGCTCTTAATTGCATGTAGTAATTATTGTTTACGCGGCAAATACATCCGAACTTAATGACGACTAGGCAAGTTTTCCCGATGCTTCGCTCGACGGTGGCGCGCACGCGTCCGCCTTTCGTTCACGAACGCGAGAGAAGGGAGTTCAAACTCGCAGGGTTCGAAAGACACCTCCGACGAGGAAGAGGAGGTTGGGAAATATCGTTTTCGCAATTATCGTCAATTGTCGTTGCTTGGCGCCGTGAAATTGCTTCATTAAATGCTGATAGTCGGTTCATTTGCGCCGCGCACGCTCAAAAATCCCGTCCGTGGACGCGCAGCGTGCGCCCGCCAGCGGTTCTTTTCTCAATTACGAATAAACCAAAATGATTGGCGGCGCCCTCGGATCGGTCGATACCCAACTCGCCTCTTAAATCGCAATCAATGAACTTCCTATACGATTCTGGTATTACGGCACTTACACGCGAACTATTCGAATCGGTCTCGATAGGGAGGAAGCGATTATTTTCGCATTACGGCTACGCAACGTAACGATTCAATCGTTATTCGTAACAACGGGACGCGGATAGAAAGAAAAATGATATCAGGCCGAATCACGACCGGCGGGAAGTAGGAAAAAAAATTCACACCGTAGGAGAGTGTACTTTTATTTCCTTTTTTAATACAGAGAACAACTACGCGAATGGAATAACTTGACGATCGCTGGGTTGACTTTTTTTTTCGCTTTATTGTCGAACAATCGTTACGCGTACGGACTTTATCTCGGTACCGTTTGCATTATACAATTATTTCAGCGCATGGACCGTCACGTAAAGCGCATACGTTGACGGATATGAATACGTTTGTCGTGTGTGTACCGTGGCGCATCCACAAACAAGCGTCCACGTACTCGTCGTACGTTACGTGCCAGTGGCGCTCATACTTGCGTACACGAACAAGTATACATATATATATATATAACGTTCGGCAAAGCTGACGGTAATGCAAAATTTCATCCACCTTTGTCGTGATACGGCAGGTAGGTTCATGCCGTTGACTCTTGACGTTCATCTCGTTTGCGAGTAGCTTCTACGAAATCGCGACCGTGAGAAGTGAAGTACGTCAAAACACTCCTCGTCTCCTGTACGTCTCTTCTTAATTCATTATATTTCTCTTACATTCTGAAATTACCGCTTGTTTTGATTTTCTTCTCGACTATTGACATATTCCGCTACCTTTTTCACAAAGAATTCACAAACGTATTCTTACGAGTTCACTGAAGCGAGCGTGTGCGCATAAAATCGTAAAAGAGAAACAGAAGACAAGAACCGAAGGTGGACTCCTTTGCGGTTTCGATTACTTTGGCTTCCTTCTGACCACGTATCGTATTGCGGACGATATACATACAGCGTTACGGAAAACGAAGAGGTTTTCAATCTTCGGATATTCATGTACAGATATAGATTATTCTTATGAGTTATCGATACGAGAATACTCATCGATAATGGGAATGAAAAAATTGTCGAACAAGGAATTACTTTAATTGGTTTGCCTTGTTCTTGGCACAAAAATCTTCAAACCCCATTCGTGAAATACCAAACGGAGAGTATTGGAAAACACAAAAAGTCTCTCGCTAAAAGCCATTAACAGCTGAAAAATACCGGATTATCGTGTTTGATGTGAGGTGACAGGTGCGCGCGAAAAGAGCTTTAAGGGGACTGTCTCGCCATTTTGACATTTCGTTTCTTCTTATCGATTGGATGCGCTAATAAGAGACGTATTAGTCACGTTCTGAAATCAGTTTGACCCACTTCCTATTGATACGCTATTAACGAATCGCCTTTTATCCTACTATTTCTTTCCAAAATTATTCTCAAAGAGGAATACCATGTAAGTTTTATTTTGACGTTGAAAAGATTTAAGTTCTGTGTTCTTATCAAATTCCCAAAATATTCCGAAGTATATTGGATAACACTCGAGTAGCTTGAAGTATCGAATGTCAAGCGGTGTGCTTTATCTACTATGTTTCTAAGCTGAAGCACTTACAAAGTTTAGCATAAAGTAAAATTCCTGGATATAAAAGCCGAGGAACGTTTATTCTTTCAAGATAAACAATTTTTTACAATCGATAAATCAATAAATGACGCAATAGGGAATTTTTTTCAAGTAATACGAATGAGTTATCGGAACACTGTATTCAAAAACGAATAAATCTTTTACTAATATACATATGTATAGCCAGTAATAACCATATCGAAAATTCACACACTTCGCTCCAAAGAGCATTATATTTCGTTTTATTTCAAAAAAGAGTACGATCTTTATGTATGCATAATCAGTTTACCGTTTTCGAAAGTATATGTCGTTAAATTTTCATTGCATATGCGGTAGAGAATGATATTGAAATTTAGCCTTGTTACGAGACTATACCTGCCTTGTGGTTGAGATTAACGAGATAATGATCGGCACGAGTGGATTAATTACAACCCATAACATGCAATCATTTCATGCTAATATTTTGACATTATCAAGTGTTATTGCGAATCAGTTCACAAACGCGGAATCAATTGAGCGAAAAAATTAAAAAATGAAGGTAATCTTGCACATCGGACATCCGAGTTTTACAGTTTATTTGACGGCAAACGTGATCTCTCATTAATACAAAATTTATGCGCCTACTTCAATGAGCATTTACCGAGTTGTATATTTACACACTCATCATTGTTTACTTTATTATTCGCGAAATGAATTCAAATTAATCTTGAAAAATTTTAATACGCTTTTGTAACCCGATGAGAATGTTATAACGAATGTTAGTTTGTTGAAACCTCTCCGTTATTCCACTTCCATTCGCATTCACGCTAAAAAAAATAAAGAATTCATGATGAAACTGGACTTCAGGGTGTGTTTGAGAAAAATTATCTGCAGAATAAATGCGCCACTGTTTAAATATTCAGAGAAACCGAAGGTAAAGGGAGCTGAAAAAAAGTGTAAGATAAGGTTGTTAAAATAGAAAGTATAAAAGGAGAGATGGTGCAAAAAATATAACATGCACGAAAAGAGAAGTGCAGGCCAGCTAGCGCAAACGTCAAATAGTAAAACGAATTTTAGCCCGAAAATAATAATTACAATGTACCTATTCGTTCTATCAAAATTAATTTTCACCAGTGGATTCAACGTATTCAAGATAAACAAATGCCTAATTTCGATGTAACAAAAACGAGAAAACATTTTTCACAAACAAATCGCCCGAAGATTTTGCGATCGCGAACGAAGAAACAAACTCGCACTCGACGTTAACAACGGCTATCGTTAAAAACTACTGCATGAGATAATTGCAATTATTCGTAAATCAAACTCGATGTTCGAACCTTTCCGACGCTACTATACCTGCATCCAAGCCGCATCGAGCTGGATGATATTCTCGTTCCAATTTTATAGAAAGTTTGGCAAATTGTCTCCTCTCGAGATTCACGGGCGTGCTCCGTCGGGTGTATAATTTCACGGCAGCGAAGAGTGGCGAGGGGTTACTGGTACCGAGACGCTGGTGTGGGAATGCACTCTGGAAGGGGAGAGTTGATGTGGTGTGGATTGCGCGGGCGTTAGACGGATCATGCACGTGGAGGGGCGGTCGCGAACGGTGTGAGAGTGCGACGATGAAAACGAGAGAAAGAGTGAAGAGTAGGAGAGCAAGCAGTGGTAGGTAGGTAGTTGTTATCACAGTTCACGCTAAGTGAGAACTCTCAGACCGTACCGAGCAACCATAGAAACACAGCGGCTGCACGCTCTTGTAATAATCAAGTCCCTGACCAAACCTACATTACCAATCTCGTGTACCTTTGATATCTTTCCTCTGCTGCCATCCTACTTTCGTTATTTTTAGAGAACTTATTTCGTGGTTCTAATTTTCCTCATCAGCACTGTGTATTTTTAAATAATATGTTCTACCAATGTAGTTATACAATACCGCTGGCACAACAGAATATATCAACGTTTGATCGAACGATACGTCAGTAGTTTATCGATATTCGAACAGCTTTAGGATTGCTCGTTCAGCTTTAATAAATCTTGACGTCTTCGTTCATCGATAATTTAACGCAGCCATATGTACGTGTGTGCGCATATACCATGGTCGATAGGTATCGAGTATAAATTGATGCCCACTCGTACGGAACCGTAATACAATCAGTAACCGCAAAACTCTCGTCGGCATAATTAGCCACATCCCAAAATCACTATCTGATATAGGATCCTAATGACGCACCAACTTGAAAATTTAGTTAATCGTTATACTATACAATATTCATTCGTTTCTTGATCCACGCGCGGATCACCGTTACACACGCGTGCTTAATTTCATATCCCATTCGGTTTGGATTCTAATTAACTGTGTCGTATTAAATTCTTTTGAAGTAATGAGAATGTACGGTGAGAAAGCTGACTTTCATTTGAATGAAAATTTCGCTTGCTTATAATTTCTAAAACTGAATACAGTTTTAAAATTTCATACTCTCGACTTTCCACTTTTTGTCTGATCTTTAGAATAATTAGCAGATTAAATTTTTTCGATCAATCGAAATGAAAATTGTAAGCTATCCACGTTCGTTTTGCCGTTTTCACTCCTTGTCGCATTGCGAGAACCTGTCAACCTTTGAATCTATCAAAAACTCCGACAATCGTTTTTTCTGTTTTTTTCAATTTCCGTTAATTTATCTACGATATCTCGTTATATCTCGTTATCAAGAGAGTTCATCGAATAAAAAGAAAACTAGAGAGAAATTTTTTCAGCGTACGTCACTCGAACCTCATCGATAAGTTATTGAATGTCTGGAGCGCAAGTAAAAGAGGAGCTGACAACTTTTGGATAGATACTCGACAACTATTCCTACAGAGTCATGCCACTACAAGGAATCCTCAGTTTTCCAGTTGAAAGTCACTTCGTTACAGTGTGTAACGGCGACTCGTGCCTAGAATTTTTCATAATTTTTGCTCAATTCACGTTCGAAGTTTATAATTGAAAAGGAGTTTCGTTCGGATATATTTAACCGGGGTGAATTATAATCGCATTCGGTTCCTTTTCGAAATTTGTCGTTTGATCGTTTCGATTCGATACGTGTCAACCGATACACATCGGCGCGGCCTCGATGCAACTGCGCAGCAGCGTCATTTCCTACACTATAATTACAGGAGTCAGCAACACGAGAGCAACATCGGCCGACGCGTATATACATATAAATGCCGATTCCGAACGAATAACAGAAGCCGCGGTTGGTAATTGCCCGTTTATCGTGTGGATTATTTCAACCGATCGGAGACATATAAAATGAATCTATCGCGCCGAGCGTACATTCGGTAAGTCCAATTTGTCATACGCGAAATGAGAATTTTCCCATTCGACTCTCCCTAGTCGAATCAATCCGATCGTATGACGTACATTACTCGGGAATAAAACAGAAACTATGGCGATAGCGTAATCCACTCTTCTCCCCCGCCGTACAATTCGTTCGTTAACGCGTAACTGTTTACGATTGGCATCGAAAACAAATGCTCGTAATCCCGTTTGATTCGAATTTCCAGGTACAGGCGTGAATCGACCCTCGCTCGAAATTCTCCCTCTCCCGCGCTCATCTTGCGTCTCTGTCGCGCGCGCACTCGCAGAGAGCCATGACACTCTCGTAGAGCGGTACACTGTAAAAAAGAGATAAACGAATTAGCCCGCTCGGCAAACAAAACCTCCATTATTTGTGCCGCGGTGGACAACGGGTTCGGGTGGGGGGGACCAGCGT
>NCVS01000221.1:855578-866999 GCA_003055095.1 Goniozus legneri
AAACAGGAACATATTCATCCGACTTTAAAATACGGCGATCGTTATGCGTTGGGGATCGATCGCGATCGACACGCCGACTTTGTGCATGGCTGCGAGTTGTGTGAGTCCGGCGAAGAAATTATATTGTGAATGCACAATCCGATTTCGGACAGCGCGTTCGGGCTCATCGGGGTGAGGCACGCTGCGCCTGCTGATCGAAATTTATCGCCATCAGGCTCGCGAAACAGCTTTTAGTTAGCAATAATCGAGCCGCGCGTTCGGTACGAAGGAAATGAGGTGGGCGGGTGGGACGATATCACGAGGAGTCACAACGTGTAATATCGCTTATGATGCAACCACGTGCGCGTCTCGCATCGAGTTCATTAAAATAGCGTCCGATATATGCGCTCGTTCACGTGATTCGCGAGAACGTCCCATACCGCATTTCGAACGCTCTCGTTGTCTAAATTGGTCTCGAACACCGGAGCTTCTCTTCGTGATTCACTTGCCGAGCATTGTTTCGCGTTTGCGCGACGTTAAAATTATAGCCATCCGGTATATATGTATATGTAAAGTTGATTTTTGCGATTCGATAGCGCCGCCGAAATTCCAATTTTTCTTTCTCATATTTTCTCTTCCCGGAGTGCTATCTATGAATTCGAATCTCTCGTGAAAAATAAAGAAAAATGAAGGAAAATAAAACGGCTCCGACCGCAACACCGATCGATTTTAATAGGAACGCTCAATTGCCGAGAGAGATGATGCCACGTATATCAAACGGCTGTTTGTTTTTTTCCTCCCTTGGCTCTTTTGCTCTTTTCCTCTTTCATTTTCCTTCGCGACTCTCGTGCGCGTCCTCTAACGCAATACGCGATATCAGAGTCATCTCGGCCAAGTATCTCTCTTTTTCCACTTTCATTGAAATTTCCCGAGCATTGTTCATTAAACGAATTACTGAAAATACGAGCTGCGAACGTCACATGGATTGCAGCCCGTAACCCGAAACAGAATGTCGACCTAATTGGAAATTCGTATTGTCAATTATACGAGAGAGAAAAAAAGATTCAAAACGCAATTTGCTCACGCGTCGAGGGGGCTGTCGTATAACGATGAAAAAAATTTACGGCTAGTAATTTTTTTGTCCTTTTCTTCATTGTGTCATAAATCACGAATAATTCGCCATACCATATGCGAATTCGCATCGATAATCGGAAGAGATTAATTGATTCGGTATATTTGAACTTCAGATTGGATGATTCTGTGAAATTCTCGAGTTTGAGTATTCCAGAATGTAGAAATTACGAATTCAAGAGAATCAATTACGATTTTGAAAATATTTTTACGTGGCGCGTTTGATGATAGCTTATTTTTACCATCCACATTATCATTACATCTCATAGCAAATAATAATGCATGCACGATGTCGTGAAATACGAAAATCCTCGCAATCATGCTCACTCGAAACGTCGTTCATTCTGTACTCGTAAAACGATCGTGTATATCGGGCGAACATTTTTTTTTCAGTATCGTTTAAATCTTCTCTCGTCAATTTATTGCTCTCGAGTCGAATAACAAGCACGACCGTAGTCATTATCAGTACTTACGTACAAGTAGTTGAGCTCATACCCCTCCCTGATGAATCAATACGCGGTAAAATCAGTTGTGTTATGTTATGTAATATTTCGCTATTGCGATGACGCGATACAGTATGAAATATGGGTTTATAATTCTTACTTGTGAGTAAATGAAAACCAAAATTAGTTTATACAACGAAAATTTTTCATAAAATTCATCAAACTGATTTTTGGTGTATGCGACATTCATCGGTGTTACGGAATAATCCATACCCCGATATGGAATATCATTTCTAAATGACGCGAGGCTGACTTTACACACGGACAGCGTCCGTTGTTTGAAAATCACAACGTCGAAGCCCGCTTCATCTGCATTTAAAACGTTTTGCGCTATGACGAACTCGTATTTGTTCGCGTCCAGCGCTCTCTCGATACGGGCTTCAAAACTGATGTTCCGTTTAACATTGTGTGCGGCTTCCTGTTTATCGATTAAAAAAAGTTTTCGCTGTCAGAAATATCGTCCTGAATAATCATTCACTCACGCGCATGAATTCTTAATTGAATTCGGAAAATTAAAGGCAAATTGTATCCTCGATGGTCTGCATCAATCCGCTTTATCTCGCTATGAGGGGTGTTTCGACGTGCAGTTGTTGTTTTTTTTTTGTCAGCGGTGGACGCGCGATAGCGTCACTCGCGCTAATAGGCGGATATGACGGTGTAACGTTTGCGTGACACATTTGAGACACCACGCCGATTTGTATGTACGCAGAAACGAAACCAGTTGTATATAGATACGGGTTCATAACCCTCGCAATCAGGATCCGTTCGCGGCATGTCCGATACCGCGATTACATTATATAAAACTGACAATCGGTTGACAGATGAATATAATTAATTCGCGCGACGATATATATAATGAGGCCGTTGATAAATTATAATCGATTAATAATTTCCCGACTGTTTTATACTCCCGTTCTCTCGTCTACCCAGCCCCGGCACATCGGCTATCGTCTCAAGACATTGATAAATTAAATCGAGCGAAATAGAAAACCGATATAAATCTACTCGGTTCTGTATCGTCGGACCGACGTCCAAGTGTTTCCCCGCTGGTAATTTTTGAAATAGCGCCTTGCCCGGGACGCTCTTAGGGTATATCGGAAATAAAGGAACGAGAGTTTGAAATTTCATTGCATCGTTCGCCTTCGTGGATAAAAATAATGATACTCGTCTTTATATTTATGAAAGCCGAGTATAATTGGATATACGATAGGTAGCTCTTATCCGGAGAACACACCGTCGGGGCTCTCGACGGCCAGGGATAGATGATTTTTGTTGGAAAAAAAAAAAACAAGTGCTGAACGATAACGTTCATTAACCACGATAAATTATTTATTTCGCGAAAGGAGGGAAAGTAAGGAAGATTTTGCGTCGTTCTAGGCAGTCGATCTTGAGACATTAATTAGGATAGCAAGCGATGGATACGATCATTGAAGGATAATGATAGATGTCGGGCGATAGAGGTCCAAAACTCGGATGTACCCTTATCCGTATTCATCGTA
Organism: Goniozus legneri; assembly: GCA_003055095.1. Lineage (NCBI taxonomy): Eukaryota > Metazoa > Arthropoda > Insecta > Hymenoptera > Bethylidae > Goniozus > Goniozus legneri. The sequence goes on from NCVS01000221.1 coordinate 858,691, forward strand.
AAACCGTATTTACTGACCCCTGAGTACGCCGCCACTCCATCACTTAAGCCACGCTCTCCCAACGGATCTTCGTGGGCTCTCGAGATCTCGTTTCATGTGTAGAGAGAAAACGCCCTCTTCCAGACGACGAGAACACACACGTGTGCGCGTTTATACATATATTATATTCTTATCGAACGTGTGTATAAGTGCACAAAAACGGTCGAGCTTAAGCTAAAAAGCGTAAGAATATACATATAGCACTACGTAAGAAGGCAAATATGTACATTGACGTCTAATTTTAAGATTGATTGCTTCTTGTTATAAATCATACCGTAATAAGAATAAGACAAACAACGAAAGAGCTCGCTAAAATATCGGGATCGTGTACGCTTCGCTCCATCAACGCGCGTCAATTCGTATTGAAATATTAACATGACAGAATTTGATGGACCGAGTTTATCGTTACTCCAGATTCGAGAGAAACAGATAGTGGATATCTCACAGCAGCGTATCTGTATCACGGTAACCAAAATATTCAAGTAGGCGAGTCGGAAAAAGCTCGCTTTCTATAAAATAGTTTAACATTATACAAGTTTGCGTGTTCTCGTCGCTCACAGCAGGCCATCGGGTCGGTAGCCGTGAATCAATCCAAAGATTGTTGGCAACCATTAACTAGCATAGTTTCGCGTCTTTATCTTCTAAACCGATCTTGACGTGGTCGGCGAATAGTTATAGATCGAAGCCGCATAGTTTCGAACGTCGCTTCGGTGCTTTCGCGTAGCAAAGTCACTCGAGATAAAATATACTGAAATTGATACTCCACATTTGCACAGTTCTTTATTCATTTTAACCGTATTCGATAATATTCGATATGTATCATCGAATTGAATTTTTCAACAATGACGATTATATATACCTAGGTTACAACATGAAGCTTTGGGCAACTGAATAAAATTGAAAATTAAAGCTAGATCGATAAAATTTCATTCAGTTGCAAAATTCATTGAGCATTGGATATCGGTCGATCGGTATTCATATTGATAAATTAAAAATCATTTTAATTCTCTGAATAATGTAAATTGCAAGAGATGTTAAAAATAAAAATCAACATTGTAAACGACGAAATAAGTTGACCAGTCGGATAATGCTATCGCACAAATCGAAACAACAAATCAGACTACCTAAGATTACTCTCGTTGATGAATTAATCATCAACCCAAAGGGTTTACGAGATTACATATTTCGCTTCCAATCGTAGTAGCACATGCCAATATACTACTTAATTCATGAACTATAAATAATATGAAAAATTCCAATTCACAAAAACGTGAACTAGTATTTATGAAAGCTAATTTTACTATAATTAAAAGTTGAAATAAAATATGGAATGGCATATTTTATTTGGAAATTTGTCAATTAATATTGGAAAATTTGTGAATTAGCGAATGTCGAGCACACTAATTTTTTTTAAAAAGCAAATGTCGTGTTTCGTGAAATAATAAAAAAGAAAGATAAAAATTATGCAACGGAGCAAAATGATTAATTATTCATCGGTGAGTAAACCAGCGAGACTGCTCGTTTAATCGCTTCAATTAAATTCTTTTCCGTACGGGCACTTCGTTAATATGCTCCCGTGGATAACCGGACAAGCGCATACGAGAATGATTAATTGCGTTATTCAAAACTCAGCAAATTCCAGAAAAATATTTTTTATCGTTACTCCGCCCATCCTCGTCGATTCATCCGATACTAGCAATTTGTCGCGCTCAATACGAATATTTTCTTCCGGAAATCTCAAACTGCAATTATCGAGCGAAAATCTGAGTCGCCGTACAGTTTGACCGTCGTTTTAGATTATTTCATTCATCTCGTTCTTCGGTCATCGTTGTTTTAATATTTCGATTGCGTATTACGATTGTACGATAGAAAAAAAGAAAAAGTAATTGGTAGAGCCCTTTGCAATTTATTCCACGCCCTGTAACGGCTTGAGGTTATTAAAATTTAATTTACAAATGGACTTGGGCCAACCGAATGAAAGGTAGAAAATAACAGGGAACCTGGTTCGCTCGTCGAACCGGCAGTTTCGTCGATGCTGCAAAGAGCTACTACGGTGTGGAAAAAAATATATAACTATGTACATATGTATACCCACACGTTACATACACTATGTACGTAGGTTTTTTTTTACTTTTTACTAATATTTGATGTTTTTTGTACTTTCGTTGCATTTCCCATAACGGTTCAGTAGAATACGTTCTTCTGAAGTATTTCGTTTAATTGTATGTTTAATTAAAATAACCGATTTCAATTTTCGTACTCTAATTAAAATGTTTGTCAAAGAGACAATACAAATTAGTTTCACTCCCTCTTGAAATCTCTATGTGAATTTCTTTAGCGCGCTATTTTTTGCGAATCGATGGACACGACAATATCGGGTAAGTTTTCTCGTTACGAGAGTGCCAGAAAGAAACCCAACGGCGGACGTAGACCGCGAGTTGTTTAGATAACTGCGAACGTTTAAACGATACCACGACGATATTTTATTTCGCTCTCCTGTTCCTCTTTTTCTTCTCCCGATCCATCGGACGCAATTGGGCCGGCAACGACGAATCCCCGAGCAAGATAAAACGTCGAGGGACAAAAGTTTTTCATCGAAAATGAATTCGCGAGGTGAGCACACAGCGGTTGGCGCGAAGTGCAGCTCGCGGGGATGAGGGGGGTTTCCCGGAGTACACGCTACGCGTCTTTATCGTGTGCGCCATTTGCGGGAATCGCGCGGTGCGACAAGACGCTTACGTGAAAAGTTCGTATCTTAACAATATAAAGTTGAAACCGCGGCGCTCGCGATCGGTGGCGGTGAGCCGTACATGAGAGAGAAGTGGTGCGGTAAAAGTAACGGTATAGAGAGGGTTGAGGGTGAAGAGGGGAAAGGGGATACCAACAGTGATTTATCGAGCCGTTCCGTCACCGAGTCGTTAATCTTCCAACACAACTATAAGTACTGGACTTGCCTCTCCGTAGTCATCGTTGTGCGCCCGGATAGTATACCTGGAGGCCGATCACGTGTATATATACCTATACACATTGTGTGCACACCACCCCCCGAGTGTGCCGAACTCCCGTCGAATCGCGTGGTTGCCGCAAAGGCGGACGGATTCGCGAGAAAAAATTTTATTTCCGGCCTGTCGCGCCAATTACTGCCGAGTACTTTTATCACTGCTCGCCTTTTCCTCCCCCGTGCCGCGATTTTTTACTACTCCCCCTCCTTTTTTTTTCACTTCTTCGTCGTCGTTCAGCGCAAATCTAGATTTACGGCACGAAGTTATGAAATCCAGACTCGATTTCAACGCCCTCGCGACGCTAATAGCGATAAATAATGCCCCCGCCTTTTGTTATTTTCATTCCGAAATCACTCCCACTGTTTATTATTATTATTTACTTTGGCGCGCCGACGAAAAGAGCGCGAAATTGAATTCGCCGTCGTATCTCGCCGTTGGCGCGCGTCCCCCGTCGTAATTTAATCTCACTTTCCATTATTCCGCTGCTCGATTACTCATTCCGGCTGTATGTGAGACCTATCTGGCGTGTCACGACGAGGCCGACTCTCGTATTTCCCTTGTGCTGCATTCTAATCGTTCATAAATGGGGTCATAATTTTATTAAGTTCGTGGTGAATTTTAGATCATCTACAACTGCCTCGCTCGCCGTGTATACACGCGCGCGCTTGTGCACACTACCGCCCGCCTCGACCTTCCTGGTATAAATCTGACAAATTGCAACGAGACTGGGAAATCATTTTGCCTGAGATTTTTCGTTATTAACGACGTTACGAATTGAGTAATAGTCGAGGATGCATCAACGGCGACGCGACTTTGGTAAATTTTTCTAAACACAATTGATGAAACGGGTTACCGACGACGACGATGTCCGGATTAAAATTACAGCGGAAAACAAGAATGAAAATATTGTCAGAAGGAAAACAGCATCGACCAGATTGCTATTTTTGCAACATCCGTACGGCAGCGTTATTTTTGCATTAAATTCGTGGAGCCGGTGAAACACGATTTTTCGCTATTCGAGCAATCTAGCATTTTGCTATTCTCCAACTGGTGCATATGCACCGGTACTTATATCTCCCCTTCCTTCTCACTCCTCTCTCTTTTGGTCCCTTCAACTTTTTGACATACCTGACGCCTGTACATCGCGTCACCTTATCCAGACAGTAAATTGCAAACGAGCCTAAATGAGCGTTACATACGCTCGCGCTCGCAAGTATACGGAAAGTACACGACTGCGCTAAGGGTGAGATCCGTGCGCCGTCGAGACGGGATTATTTGGGGATGAAGCCAACTGGATTTTCCAGTAACGCGCGAGAACCACCTGTTAAGACTCGTTGACACGCTTGCTCGCGCGCTCGAAAGACAAGTCTCTCGCAGTTAGTTTATCAAACGCGTTAGTCTAACAACGTGCAATTAGTGTCGCCTATTGGAGTACAGGAGAAAAAAATTGACTGAGAACAGCGTAAATGAAGCGGGAGAGCAGCGATCGCGTTGGAAATTTAACGGCGGCATTATCGGGGGTGTTTATGGGAGACAAGTAAACGTGGGGAGAACGAATGAGAGAGAGAGAGAGAGAGATGTGCGTGATTCAACGCGTGTACACTCTCACAGAATTAATAATGCAATTCGAACCCATCGGATAAACAAATCGAGTGCGCAGACCTCTCGTTTCGCGCTCTTTCGCCTTCTCTCTCTCTCTCTCTCTAATTTGCTTCCCGTTCTCGTATCTCCCACTTTCCCGTGATTTCCGAATACACAGAGAGGTACGCGTGTTATGGATTCATTACCGGCTAACCCAAATTAACTGCAACGAGTATTTTCGTTAAAAACGACTGGACGCGTGAATATTTTTATTCGAGGCGTTCGATCGTTCGTCGAAAGACAGCCGGAGGAAGTACTAACGGTAGAAAAAAAAAAGTATAACAGAAGCGCAATAGGGGGAGAAAAAAACACGAGCACGGATCAATGGTCTTCCAGTCGACGATGCGTGATCGCGACGTTCCGTATAGGCTTGTACCAGGCCGCGTTCGCAGATAAGGATCGCCACGCCGGCGATGTTTTACTCGCGCGCGCGCGCATGGCGTAATCATTTCTTCGAACGAGAAAAAAAAATGCCGATGGGGAGGGAAAAATCAACCCTGGGGTAAAGCGGGTAATACGGCGGGAATGGGAGAGGGCGAAACGTTGGAAGTTTAGGTGGAACGGGAGAAGAAGAAAGGAAGAAACGAGGTAAACGATAGGTGTAGAAGAGGGGAAAAAGAGTCTCGAGGGGGTGGGGAGAAGGACCGACGAAAGGCTTCCGCGGTGACGACACGGCGTAGGTGTGGTCGTCGGTGTGTACGTGTGTGTGCGCTCAGCGGGCTGGGTAAGGAGAAAAGAAAAAAGGCAGCGTCGAAAGGCGGCAGTAGGAGGAGGAGTTGAATGGCCCGCCAACGCGGCACCTACGATCATAATATATTGCAATATGATATTATGCGCCACTCATGATATGACAGGGTATTATCCTCACGCAGCACAAGATTTCCATATTGCGGGTAACGTGGTATTAAGCGAAATCAGCCGCATAATTACGAGTTTACCATTAACATCGTGGCCACCCGTTGTGCATATAAACTCGCGATGTATCTCAATCCCGTGTGTACGGAAACCCACCGGTTGGGGTTGAGTTCGAAACGCGCGCGAGCGCGAAAGTCGAAATTAACCGAGGGCCGCGTGGAACGTTGATAAAAACGTCGGTTAATAGACTGGTTATTATCGAACGGTCATTATCGGCGCACTTGGGGCACGAGTCTCGAATGAGAGTGGTATGGGTCGAGCGCGGGCGCGCCGTTGCCGTTACCGATATCGAGTGGGGGAGAAAGGGAGAAGTTCACGGACGTTTTGCGTGCCAGAAAATTAGAACGGGATGAGGTGGAACTCGTTGCTTGCCAAAAAAAATGGCCACCTTCTTCGAGCCATTCGCCAGCAATGATACCTTGTTAACATCGCGTTTTCCGACAACAAAATCAAATACACCACTAAAGAACGTGATTTATGAAAAATGTATTGTTACGTCAATTAGTCCGAGAATTTCGACAAAATTCAGCAGTTTAAATAATTTTAACGAATACGTTTTTCACGAATCGTTATTACCGAGTCATGATAATTGAAATTGAGGAATTTTAAATTTTAGGCCAATGTCGTATCGATAAACGTTACGATGTTATTTTACATACGTACCTACGCGTTTTTGGTTCGATTGAATGTCTATACCTCTTTTATTTCTTTTCACTTTTAATTACGTCAGTGGAGATCAATTAATAACAATCATTGCCACAATGTTTAACATGTATGTATGACATATACACACACTACAATTTTAAATCGAATCAGGTCCAGCTACGTTATAGATTGTATGTTCGTTTAAAGAACTGCGAACTGATAAAAGACGCCGCACGAGCCAACCGAGTGATAAATTTCTCCTCGAATCGCCTGTCCCGATGTTCGATTAGGTCGAAATTAACGAGCTCGGGGGAACGCCGATTAACCTCGACGACATCGCACTCGAAATAAAATCGAACGAGCGTGATCCGAGAATAGTTTGCATGAAAAACCGCCGAATTTACGAGCATGACGTTTTTCCTCAGCAAATAATTAATCACAAGCTCGTCGTACTGCTTTACTCTGATGAATGCACGCGAGTTTAACATTTTATCTCGTGCATCCGCAGAAAGTGACTTAAATTAGTTGCCCTGTATTAATTTTCATCTTCGTACCGAACAACGAATTTTTTTCAATAAAATATTATTCCAAAAAAGAAAACCTAAATCAGTTGTTCGGTTCGATCATATCAGACTTTTCGATTTTTCAGTTGAATAACCAAACGATGAGAGACGAAAACTTCAAAAATACATAGAAATATATTCTGGGAAAACACGAAACGTAAAAATAAAATTCCGAAGAAAGAACCCTTCGAGAAAATGGATCTCAATGCCGAAATAATCGGAAATTTAGACGCTTATATAGATGCACGAAAGTATTTTATCGGCAAGGAAGTGGCGAGGGCGTCGACATCGTTGTGCACGAAGCTTCGGACGAAGTAGGGGAGGGTCGGTAGATCGCGGTTTGAAAGTGGAAACCGATTGGTCCGTGGGCGCGCGCGAGCCAGAAATTGCCGTTCGTGAGCGCGACGTTAGAAGATGAAAGGCAAGCTCGCGGCGTCGCGCCCTTCCCTCCTCCTCTATCGTCCACCCACTCCTCCCCTCCCGGCTAAGTATTTCTTCGAAGCGGTCGAGAGTTTATGAGACTTAATATCGGTGTTTCTCTACCCTCTCCCCCGTTCCCCTACGTCGCGTAATTCCGCATTACGACGGTGGTGGAAAAGGGCAGAGCACGAAGGAGTTAGGGGCGATATTCAAAACCGAAGGAACGACAACCTCCCCCGTTTCCGCGCCTCCTCGAACAACCGGCTACCCTTTCGTCGAGTACGCTTCCGACGGTTTCGTGCTTCGGAAAATCGACTGAATTTTGCGATCATTTCGTGTGAGCGATTTCGCAGTAAGCGGATTAACGACGATACGCGAGGCGAGGATTAGCAGCCTCGAAGACTCGAGGGGGAGTTCAAATTTCCTTTCGTGTATACCTATGACATGTACGATGGAAAATATAAAAGCATACGGCCCCGATCGTTCAACGTAACGAATGCCGAACCCTCCAATTCCAGCCGTGCAACAATCCTCCCCACTTCGGTCGGCAGAAATCGTTAAACCAATTTCGACCGTCATTACCCCCCCTCCCTCTATTCCCCGGAGTGCAAAAAAAAACCGGGAGGGAAGAATTTACCTTCCACGGGCAATTTTCCGCGCTTCGAATGGAACGACCTCCGTGTATCCCTTTTTTTTTTGCACTCACGCGCGTTCATACCGCGAGAGCGCTACGTATACCGGAGTGTGCGCTCGTCGAAACGCAAAAGTCGAGACCGCCGATGCATTTGCGTAGGTAGCACCGGTAGAAGGGAGTCGGGAAGAAACACCGTTATATCGAGACCATACGTATACGTACACAGGGTGACCCGGAATAACCGCTTAACCCCTGAGTAAGAGATAGTTCGCGAAATTTTTAACCCAAATGTTCCCTTTCGTTCTTTTTCTGAGCTTCTTGCGTTAACTTTACTTATAGTATTGCAATTTGAAGGAATACTAAATGTTCTAAAAATTCTAAAAATTCAAGTAGGGGAGACCGAGGGGTTTTGAAACAGAGGTGAGTTGAAACAATATTAATTTCGCGGGA
>NCVS01000225.1:0-34701 GCA_003055095.1 Goniozus legneri
CCACAAGGCGGGTTTACAAAAAGTTACTAAGCGCATGGGGACTTGCCCCTACAGTACTCCCCCCTGAAAGTGGAGTACCACTTTAACAATTGTTAATAACTACCGTAAAAAGAACTTATGACTACGCAGGAATGTTTAAAATTATTAAAATTAACGCAATACAAAAGTAATGGCGAAGTTAATCGCAACGCAACTAAACTAAGAAATTGGCTTACGCTTGCCGGGGTAAGTCCGTATTTGACGCGCGACGTTGCCGTCGCCTTGACAGCTAAAATGTACGCTTTTGCCGCTCGAAGGCGCAGAAACGCTGGGAGTAGGCACGTCATGAGTCGGTTCGTCGGCCACGGTATACGCGGGCTTCAAAAGCTCGACAGACACCGAGCGAGGCAATCCATTGTGTTTAATTGTAAAGACTTTGTCTGAATCGCGCTTAATGATCTCGTGGGGGCCGGTGTACGCACGCTCCAGCGGTTTTTTGACCGTTTTAGTAAGAAGGAAAACGTGGGTGCAGGTTGCGAGGTCCTTAAAGTAGAATGCCTTGATTCGATGTTTGTGGGCAACAGGGACAGGCTTGACCTGGCGCATGTACTCTCGAAACTCGCTGAGGAAGATGTCGGGGTCGGGTTCGAAATTCCCTTGTACGAAAAATTCGCCCGGCAGACGCAAGTGAGTTCCGTACAAAAATTCCTCCGGCGATGCGTTCGTATCGAGCCGGAGGTGCGAACGCAGCCCGAGCAACACGGTGGAGAGTACGCGCGTCCACTCGCGGTTGGCGTGGCATTTAAACGCGTTTTTGAGGGAGCGATGCCAGCGTTCGACCATTCCATTAGACGCCGGGTGATACGCCGTGGTGCGTATTCGCTTCGTGCCGGTGAGATTTAATAACGACTTGAAGAGCTGCGACTCGAATTGGACTCCTTGATCGGTGGTGATCGTGGTCGGGGCGCCGAAACGAGCGATCCATGTATCGAAAAACGCGCGAGCTACCGTCGACGCGTTTATGTCCGGGAGGGGGCAAGCCTCCGGCCAGCGCGAAAAACGATCTATCATGGTCAGGAGGTATTGGCAACCCTCGCTGCGCGGAAGCGGGCCGACCAGATCCAGGTGAACGTGCTCGAATCGAGCGTCTGGTGACACAAAATGATCCGGTAGGGTTTTTACGTGGCGCGAAATCTTCGAGGCCTGACATTCCACGCACGTTTTGCAAAAGTTGCTAACTTCGCGGTGGAGGTTTGGCCATACGTAACGCTGCCGAATCAGGCGATCGGTCGCCTTGGTTCCAGGGTGGTCGAAAGAATGAAATAACTCGATGAGTTCGGCGCGTAGCAACGCCGGCACATACGGGCGCACGTCCTCGTGAGAAATGTCACAGTAAATCGCGGAGTGCTCGGGACCGAATGTGAGGCGTTTAAGTTTCAGCGACGTGCTGTTGGATTTCAAAATCTCCGCGAGCTCAGGATCAGCGGCCTGTTCAGCGGCGAGCTTCTCGAGGCTAAACTGGGTAGGAAGACGCAGTGCGTCGACTCGCGATAGGGAATCGGCGACCACATTATCCGCGCCTGCTACGTGCGTGATCGATGTGGTGAATTGTGCAATAAACGATAGCTGCCGGACCTGCCGCGGGGACGCCTTATCGGATTTCTGCGCGAATACGTAAGCTAGGGGCTTGTGGTCGCACAACACGTCAAAAGCCCGGCCTTCGAGGAGATACTGGAAGTATTTAACGGCCTCATAGATCGCCGTTAACTCGCGATCGTAGGTGCTGTAGCGCGTCTGCGCTGGGGCGAATTTCTTGGAAAAGAAGGCGAGAGGTTGCCAGGAGCCCCTGACATGCTGCTCGACCACTGCCCCCATGGCCGAATCAGACGCGTCGGTCGCGAGACGAAGGGCCGCGCCCTCGACCGGGTACGAGAGCAACGTCGCGTTTGCAAGGTCGGCCTTGCACTGCTCGAGAGCTCGTTCAGCTTCCGGCGTCCACGCAATTGGGCGCTTGTCGCGTTTCTTAGAGTCAACGAGGTACGCGTTTAAGGGCGCTTGCGTACGCGCGGCGTGAGGGACGAAGCGCCGATAAAAGTTAATCATGCCGAGGAATCTGCGCAATTCCTCGACGGTGTTAGGCTTAGGAAACTCCCTGATCGCGCGAACTTTTTCGTGGGTTGGTTTAAAACCCTGTGCGCTCACTGAATGTCCCAGAAACACCAGTTCGGGGGATCCAAGGACGCACTTTTCTAAATTAACGCGGAGGTGGTATTTGTCTAAGCGTTCTAACACCACGCGCAGGTGCTTCTCATGATCGTCGGCGTCCGCAGACGCGATGAGGATGTCGTCGAAGAACGCGAAGACGAACTCCAGGTCACCCAGAGCTTGGTGAATATAACGCTGAAACGTCTGGCCCGCGTTGCGCAGACCAAACGTCATGGCCGTATATTCAAAGAGGCCGAACGGGGTGATAACCGCGGTTTTCGCTATGTCCTCCGGCGCGACGGGAATCTGGTGAAAAGCCTTATGTAGGTCGAGCGATGAAAATATCGTTTTATTCACGAGGGCGGACGCGAAATCGTGCAGGTGAGGCACGGGATAACGGTCGGGGACGGTGATGGCGTTGAGGCGACGGTAATCCCCACAGACGCGCCATTCGCCAGTTTTTTAGGCACCAGGTGGATTGGGCTCGCCCATGGGCTGCTGGACGGTCGACACAGCCCCTCTGCGCATAGACGCTGAAACTCAGCCTTGGCGGCCTTGAGTTTTTCCGGCGCGAGCCGACGCGCGCGTTCGGCGACCGGGGGACCGTTAGTGACAATATGGTGAGCCACACCGCGAGACTCCAACGGCGACGGTTGCTCTGCGCCGATAACTTTGGGGAATTCCGCTAACAAACGCGCGAAGGGCGAGCTGGGCGAAACGGGGCTGGCCGAGATTGAGGGCGAGGGTGCAACGGTGCACACGGTCGCTAGGCCAGTGACGGCGTCCGAGAGTTTTCTTTCCTTAAGATCGATCACGAGACCATAGCGCGAGAGGAAGTCGGCGCCGAGTAGCGCGAGCGGAACTGCCGCGACGCAAAAATTCCACACGAAGGGCCTGCGGAGGCCAAGGGCGAGGGTCAACGATTCTGTGCCATAGGTTTCGATAACCGAGTCGTTGGCGGCGTACAATTTAGTACTGGATTTTTCTAATTTTCGCGTGTCGGGCCCGGCTGGTAGAAGGGAAATTTCCGCGCCTGAGTCAACGAGAAAGCTTCTGCCGGACGCGCGGTCGCGAATGTGAAGGCGTTTTGAGAAACCGGAGCCCGCTGCCTCCACGCGGCCGGCGGCGCTTAGTTTTTTGGCTGCTCGTTCGCCGTTATTTTCTCCTCCGAACCTACCCACGTGAATGGAGGGCGGCAAGAGCGCGCGCTCTTGCCGTACTTTCTGTGAAAGTAACAGAACTCATGCGAGCCGGAACCGCGCGTACCGGAGGCGGATCGCGAGGTTGAAACAGGGGTTGAAGATCGACCGCGCGAACGATCCCTGCTAATTTTGGCCGCGAGATTGTTTACCGCACTGATCAGTTTATCGATTTTTGTCTCTAAACCGGAGTCGTGGGGCCGCGGAGCGCTGGTTTTTACGGCGGATATTTGAGCATTCGAATGACTTAACGTTTCATATACTTTGTCCGCGAGGTTGGCGAGATCCGACAGGGACGAGTGGCCGGACAAAATCAAAATACCGCGGCACTGCTCCGGGAGGAATTCGATGAACATTGATTTCAGTACGTCATCTGTGACTGAAGAGCCGCCGAGGTTGCGCATATGCGCGAGGACCTGCGACGGCCGACAGTCAGTGGGAACGTTCCCCTTTAAAAGTTGCCTAAGCTTGGCCTCGGAGGAAACGGAGTATGTTTGGATAATCATTTCCTTGAGTGTGGAGTACGGCTCCACCTCGTCCGGTTTGGTAATGAGATCGGAGACGAGCGAAGCAACGTCCTGATCGAGCGTGCTTATGACCGCGTCGTATCTCGCGGACTCCAAAATAACACCTGTGTTACGAAAGGCAGCCTCGACCTGTCGAAACCACAGGTTAGGGTCCTTGTGGAAAAATTTGGGCAATTTGGGGGTGTGACGCGCAATGTCCACCTTAGGTTGAGTGTGCACGAGCACCTCGTTCTGCGCACGGAGATTACTGATTTCAGCCTGAAGTTGCGCGATGGCCTCGCCGGTCGCTCTTTCGAGGGCTTTGATATCGGTTGCCATGTTGGCTGGTAACACGCCCGCGGACACACGCACGTGACTCGGAACTATACGCCGCGAAGTATCTTAACTAGACTTACGAACTATGGGACGCGAGATATTTCTAATATTAATTCTTATCTGGGAAACGCCGCCGACGCTGGTGATTGGCCTAAGGGACGACGTGCAAGGGCGCATACGAGACGAGGGTCCTGTCCGAGGGGAAGGTGGCTGTCCAGAGAGGGAAGATGGCCGTCCAGGAGGGAAGATGGCGGTCCGGAAGGGGAAAATGGCGATCTTCTGGTTGGACGATCCCGGGGACGATGACGCAGTAGTCGGAGCACAGGGGCTTCTTGGCGGTTTTTTCGGGGAAACGTGCTCGCTGGTGGCTGAGACACAATTTCCAGGGAAATGGGTACTGCGGGGATTCTGTTCTATATTTTTTTGCACTGTACAGAAGGTTCCTTCTTGTTCGAATTTTCGGGGTCACCACTAAAGGATGGGTCGATAATGATGCTTAAGACAATCCTTTAAACTCAACAAAACTATATTTGGAAAATGCTCCGAAACGCCTCGTCGAGAGTCGGGAACAGAATGGAGTACAATATGGCGGTGCGCGGGAAAACTGCCGCTAGGCGCCACAAGGCGGGTTTACAAAAAGTTACTAAGCGCATGGGGACTTGCCCCTACACTGTCGTATATATTGATGGATTTGTGAGAGCGTAAATATACACCTTTCGTATATATTGATGGACTTGTGAGAGCATATATATACGCCTTTAGCAGTCAAAAGGTTAACAAACTAAAAATTTATATTTTCTAGGAACATTACTTTAATCCGAAGACCAATACCGGATATTTAACTTGTAGAATAGCGAATGCTCAACGAAAGTTACATAAACAAAAATATTTTTCTAAAAAAATAGTAGCAGAAAGTCAAAATGAAGATTCTATAAATGAAAATCCCGAAGAAACTGATATTGATGTGGATAACATTAATTTTCTCAAGTATGCTGTCCCATCAATACAAAGAAATTCTATAATAGAAAAAACTAAAGACACCTTTAAAATTAGAAGATTTAAATATCTAAATGAAAATTTATTAACGGTATTTCCTAGATTCTTGGATTTACCAGAATTAGTAAGTCACCACACTAGATAAAAATAATACAAGGATTAATTATTTACAAATTATCATATCCATAAAAATTTTAATTTTCTAGATTCATGTTGAATTTGATTTAATATATCCGGATAAAGATAATAATAAATTTTGTGATTTGTATAGAACATTCATGAGTTCTATTTTAGATCTACACAACAAAGAAGTAGATGATACAAGTATTCTTGGTATTGTAGACAAATTTAAATGTACGGCGAACTATTAAATATTATGAGCGTCACGCGCCAATGAGCGCGGGAGTATGTACGGGCAATTTCAAATTGGGCCGGGCAGTCGCCCTTGAGAAGCCGTCTTTGTAATAAACGTCTCTTATCAGAAAGAAGATTCCGTTACTAAATTAATTAAGCCCTATTTGAACACTCTTTTCCCTTACAAATTTGGGGGCTCGTCCGGGATTGGAGGTGTGATTTTAAATATTTATTAAATTGGTGAAAAGAGTGAGGGCAATATGAGCCAACATTCGAGGGACCCGATCACGTTTACAGTGCAAGAACTTAGAGAAGTCCTCAGGAGTAAAAATCTGAACATGGGAGGAACGAAGGCTGAGCTCATCGAGCGGCTGCGTGCGGCGGATCCGGCTGGAGAGTGGCTCCTGGAGGAAGAGGGGACGCAGAGAGAGATGCGTGAGACCCCGACGAGTGTCGGCGGGGCTCCTTCGATGGCGGAGCGGGAGCTGGACCTGGTGCGCCGCGAGAAAGAGCTCGTTGAGAAAGAGCTTGAGCTGGCGAGGCGCGAGTTGGGGCTGTTGCGTGGGTCGCGAGGCGTTGGAGCCTCGGAGACGGTGCCGCAGGCGCGTGCGAGTATTGGAGCGTTCCCGGTGGAGGATGTGCAGCCCTCGGTGATGGGAGGACGAGTGAACGATTGCGATTGCGGATCTTCTCGGCTTCTTCGATGGCAGTTCCGAGAATTACAATACCTGGGAGGGACAAGTTCGTTTCTTGGCGACGACATACGGTCTAGAGGACAACACCATGAAGATCGTAATCGGTATGAGACTTAAGGGAAAGGCGCTTGAGTGGTTTCATCCGAAACCAGAATACATCGCGTTACCGGTAAATGATTTATTAACATCTTTGAGAGGTATGTTTTGCCACAAACAAAATATTATACAAATAAGAAAAAAATTTGAAGAACGAATTTGGAAAAGTAACGAAACATTCAGCGACTATGTACATGACAAGGTGATTTTGGCAAATCGCGCAAATATAAATGACGAAGAAACTGTGGAGTACATAGTCGATGGAATTCCGGACTCTAATTTAAGAAACGTGGCAAGAATTCAGGGCTTTACATGTAAGGACTCTCTTTTAGCTGCATTCAGCAATATAAAATTATCAAGCATTGAGCGCGCGCCGCCAACATCGAGCTATGTACGAGGGGAGAGGAGGCATCAACCGGTAAGAGAGGGAGCGATTCGAGGCTCTGGAGCCGCTGGGACTGCCGCGCGTGGAGGACCAAGAGGTGGAGGAGCGACGAGGCGCTGTTTCATCTGCGGAGAGCCGAACCACGTGAGCACTAATTGCCCTGATAAGAATAAAGGCATAAAATGTTTTAAATACGGAGGGATGGGTCATGTGGCGGCGAGGTGCGACGGGGGCGGGGTCACGCGAAGCGCTTGTACGTTGGATGAAGCGCTAGGATGTAAACATACGAAAGAAGTCTCGATTAACGGCGTACCGATATTGGCTATTGTTGACACGGGAAGCGATCTCACAATAATACGCGAAGACCAATATAATCGTATTGGCGCTCCATGCTTGACGCGCAGGAAAACATTGTTCCGGGACATGGGCACCGAAGTCAATTCGACTTTAGGCGAATTCGCGACGAATTTGACTGTCGATGGCCATTCGTACCCGGTCAATGTTAGAGTAGTGGCAAATGAGATCTCGCGTCATGGCATGCTGATTGGTAGCGATTTTTTGAATACCATTGACCTGAGCGTTAGGTCGGGCAGGGTTGCGATCGCCCCTATTACTTGTACGGAAAATGACGCGGGATTGCCCGAGATTTTTAATATTGATGTAGCGTGCTTTCGAGACTTGAACGCGGATAATCTGAGTGGAGTAGAGAAGGACTCCGAAAAGGAAATCATTCGCGAAATGATTAATACATATAGTCCGAAGGCGACGCGAAAAATGAATATTGAGATGACAATCGTCGTGAGAGACGATGCGCCGGTTTATCAGCGAGCATGACGCTTATCTGAACCAGAAAAACGCGAGGTGAATAAACAGATCGATGAGTGGCTAGAGAACGGAATCATACGCCCATCCGTATCGGACTATGCGAGTCCGGTAGTTCTCGTTAAAAAGAAGGACGGATCTAGCCGACTGTGCGTCGATTACAGACAATTAAATAAAAAGATTATTAAAGACCGATACCCTCTGCCTCTGATAGAGGATCAATTAGATCGCCTTCAAGGGGCAAAATACTTTAGCACGCTTGACTTGAAAAACGGGTTTTTTCATGTCAACGTGGCGGAGTTGAGCCGAAAATACACTGCGTTCATAGTACCTGACGGGCATTATGAGTTTCTGAGGGTGCCGTTTGGCCTGTGTAACTCGCCAGCGGTATTTCGGCGATTCATTAATGCGGTGTTCGACGATATGGTCCGGGAGGGTGTCGTTTTAACGTATATGGATGATTTAATTCTCCCGTCCATGGACAGCGACAGCGGATTGCGAAATTTGAAGCGTGTATTAGACACAGCGAGCGAAGTGGGATTGATGGTCAATTGGAAGAAATGTCGATTTCTCCAATCAGAGGTGGAATTTCTGGGCCACATTGTCGGTGGTGGATCCGTGAAACCATCTAAGCATAAGACCGAGGCAGTTAATAGATTTCCGGTTCCGACCAACGTGCGACAAGTCCAGGGATTTCTTGGACTGACAGGATATTTCAGAAAATTCGTCCCAGGGTATTCGATTATCGCGAGGCCATTAACTAACTTGTTAAAATCAGGCGTAGAGTTCAGATTCGAGAGCGCGGAAAGGCGAGCGTTTGAACGACTTAAAGCAGCGTTGAGCGATGACCCGGTCCTGAAATTATACCGAATAAATGCAGATACCGAACTGCACACGGATGCGTCGAAGCACGGCTATGGCGCGATATTGCTGCAGCGTGGCAGCGAGGATGGCGCATTGCATCCAGTGTATTACGCGAGTGGCAAAACGACACCAGCCGAAGAGAAGTACACTAGTTACGAACTAGAGGTACTCGCGATAGTCAAGGCACTAAAGAAATTCAGAGTTTATCTGCTAGGGTTCAAATTTAAAATAGTCACTGATTGCCGAGCGTTTACATTGACTATGAACAAGCGAGACTTGTGCGTGCGCGTTGCAAGGTGGGCTCTGCAACTGGAAGAGTTTGATTATGAGATCGAGCATCGTCCCGGTAAGAATATGGGCCATGTGGATGCGTTGAGTCGAAGCCCGTTGCCAGAGTGTCTATTGATTGACGAAGCTGAGGACGGTCTGACTGCTCGTTTGAGAAAAGCACAAGAGAGCGATATTTCTCTCATGCGTATAGTTCATCTAGTGGAAGAAGGACGTACTCAGGAGTACGTCGTACGCGGTGGACTATTATTTAAAAAAGTTGACGACGATGTACGTTTAGTAGTTCCGAGAAATATGTATTCGCAAATTATCAGACAGGCTCACGAAAGAGGCCATTTCGCGATAGGGAAGACGGAAGCCATAGTCAAGAAAGATTATTGGATTCCGAATCTGCGTGCGAGAACGGAAAAGATCATACGAAATTGCTTAAATTGTATATTGGCCGAGAAAAAGCATGGAAGGCAGGAGGGTTGGCTCAATTCTATCGACAGGGGTGTTGTCCCGCTAGACACGTACCACGTCGATCACTTGGGGCCTCTGCCTTCAACGAAAAAGAGCTACGGCCACATTTTTGTAGTCATCGATGCCTTTACGAAGTTTGTGTGGCTCTATGCCACCAAATCTACAGCAGCATCCGAGGTTGTCGACATATTGACTAGGCAGGCAGCAATTTTCGGAAATCCGCGGCGCATTATATCCGATCGAGGATCAGCGTTCACCTCCACCGAGTTCGAGGAGTACTGCCGTCGCAAGGGAATCAAACATACCTTGACAACAACTGGAGTACCCCGCGCAAATGGGCAGGTGGAAAGAGTAAACCGGACACTCATACCATTGCTGACGAAGCTGACGGCTCCCAAGCCAAGCGAATGGTATAGGTGGTTGAGCGTCGCCCAACAGTATCTAAACGCAACGCCGCATCGAAGTACCGACTCAACACCTTTCCGTCTGATGTTCGGCGTAGAAGCACGATTGAAGGACGACCCGAAGATGCGCGAAGAAATTGAGAAGGAATGGGAAACGTCGTTCCAGGACGGCCGAGACGAGCTCCGTCTCCTTGCGAAGCAACAAATCGCCAAAATCCAACAAGCGAATCAGGAGACGTACAATCGGAAAAGAAAGAAAGCGGCGACCTACCGGTTAGGGGGTCTAGTCGCGATTAAGCGAACCCAGCAAGGACCTGGGTTGAAGCTAGCTGCGAAATATTTTGGGCCATATACGATCGCGAGAGTCTTGCGAAATGACAGGTATGTGGTACGCAAAACGGGAGAACACGAGGGCCCGATACAGACGTCCACGGCAGCTGATTTTATGAAGCCCTGGCTTGACGGGTCGACATCGTCTGATGACGATACGGACGCACTTGCGGAGAGAGACGAGAATAATTGAAATAGCGAGGGAAATATCGGTATTATGCGCAAAATAAAGACTTGCATTCGACCTCGAATGCATCTCCAGGACGGCCGGGCGTAGACAAATTTAAATGTACGGCGAACTATTAAATATTATGAGCATCACGCGCTAATGAGCGCGGGAGTATGTACGGGCAATTTCAAATTGGGCCGGGCAGTCGCCCTTGAGAAGCCGTCTTTGTAATAAACGTCTCTTATCAGAAAGAAGATTCCGTTACTAAATTAATTAAGCCCTATTTGAACACTCTTTTCCCTTACAGTATGGTATTTTTATATATATTTACATTTATTTTACGTGTTCAGAAGTAAATAATTTGCCATTTCCACAGAATGGGATCATCCAATCAATTCATTCATTGCATTGACTCAATTAATATCGCCCACTGCCAAAGGTAAGAAGGCAGCAGGCAGAGAAAAAACGAAGAATATTGTAGAAAAACTGATCATTTTTAAGAAGGTAAAGTTTAACAATAAAAGATTCAAAAATAAAAAACAATAATTAAAACAATTCAACAAAATAAGAAAAAATATTCAATTAAATCACAATAAGAATTAACTATTCTCTTGAAAATTTGACTTAAAACATTTTAGAATATTATTCTACATTTAAATAAATAATCTTATAATAATATTCATTCATCTTTTTTTTCACAGGTTGGACAACCAGTGAACGATTCTTCTGTTTCCAAACAACAGCCAAAATTGATTGCAGTAGGATCATCGAAAATCGCAGTTGATCAATATTTTATGCAAGTGGACTCTCATATTATAAATTTGCCGACAAAGGATATCGTTCAAGCTGTTGATTTTTTATTTAAAGCTCATTTTGCTTTCAATATTACTTATGATAAGGATCTGATCAATTTTTGGAACTTCTTACAAAATTACTTTTACAAGATACCAAGTAAGTGTACCAATAAAATGATAGATCTGCACACGAAAATCTCGACAGTTGTCAAAAATTATCTTGAAGCCGAATCTTGCTTAGCTTTATTGCTAAAATTTGCGAAACTTAAATTTCATTTTTTATTTGTTGCGTAAAATTAATTTTACTGCCAAAATGTGTCTCACTTGTTACTTATGTAATTTCAAAACAATAAATGTAAAAGAAATGTTAAATCATTTACACAATATTCATGTCCTTTATGATGGCTTGAATTTGAATTTGAAATGTTGCGCTGGTTGTCCTTCGAGTTACAAAACATTAACATAAGAAAACATCTAACAAAATGCATAGCTCGTTCAAATCTAATTTCAGACCCGATTGCTGACGATGATTCAAATAGCATTGATATGTCAACTGATATAGATCACGAGATTGTTCATTTTGATAGTGATGCAACTTCTAAATTAAATGACGAAGTTCAAATGAAAATTAAAGTAATGCGTTACGTACAGAGCTTATACTCGTTAGGCATTCCTGATTCTACGATTGATAATATTTTAGAATCATTTGAAGAATTGATTTTTCCCTTATTAGACGAAATTACAATGTCCGAAACTCTAACTAAACGTGAAGATATAGCGAATAGTTTTAAATATCCTTTCATAAACCATAAAAGTAAACATAATAGAGAAAAGATATTCGAAACTTTAATGCCACAACCTGTTCGAAAAGCTCATGGTTTGAGAATCGATAAAAGATATGATCGGAATGACCAACGGTTTAAACAAGTTGTTGTTACAAATAGTTTTACTTATATTCCACTTTTGGAATCATTAGCAACTATATTGAATATCGGAAATGTCAGAGATTATTTCACGAATGTGAATAAATGTACATCTAGTGAGACTTTTTATTCACATTTTCGAGATGCAGAAGTTTTTAAAAATAACCTTTTTTATCAGGAAAATGCGAATGCAATCCAAATTCAAATTTAATTTGATGAATTTGAAATTTGTAATGCCCTTGGGAGTAAAAAAACGATTCACAAATTAGGAGCTTTTTACTTCACTATTAACAATTTTCCCTACCATATCAATTCGTCATTACAAAATATCCATTTATTAGCACTATGCTACAACATGGATATAAAAAATTTCACAATTAATCCTGTCTTAGATGTAATTGTGAAGGATATCAAACTTTTAGAAACTCAGGGGGTTTTTGTTCAAGGTTTAAATAGTTTCATAAAAGGGACTTTAACCTCGTTAGTGTTTGACAATTTGGGTGGAGCAATTCTTTTTGGCATGTGTGAATCTTTTCAGGCATCTTTTTATTGTAGGATTTGTAAAATGCATAAAGATG
The DNA here is from genome assembly GCA_003055095.1 of Goniozus legneri. NCBI lineage: Eukaryota > Metazoa > Arthropoda > Insecta > Hymenoptera > Bethylidae > Goniozus > Goniozus legneri. The sequence continues at coordinate 12,386 of NCVS01000225.1, forward strand.
CAGCTAAAATAACTACTACTCAAGATGACTCACTTTTACGCAGTGCAAAAGATTTTGATATACCTTCTGGATCGATCTTAGAATCAATCGGAATCAAACACCGGAGTCCGCTTTCTGAATTGAACCACTTTAAAATTTATGAAAACTACACCGTAGACATTATGCATGATTTTTTAGAAGGAATTTGCCAACGAGATTTAAAACTTTTTTTTGAATTTCTTACTAAAAAAAAGATATTATCTCTTAATGAGTTGAATAAACGAGTACAAGCTTTTGATTATGGAACAGCAAATAGAAAAAATTTACCCAGTGTTATAGTTCTTAATGAAAAATCCAACTCGATAGGACAGCGTGCGGCTCAAACTCTTTGCTTAATTTCTCACTTACCTCTTATTATGTCAGATGTTTTACATTTTGATAACAAGTGTGACGAATGGAAATTAATTTTATTAGTTTTAAAGATGTTAAAAACTGTGTTAACTACAAAAATCACTCGGGAAGCATTGAATGAATTGAAATTCTTCATCAAAAAGCATCATGAATTACTGATAAATGTATTCAAAGTATCTCTATTACCGAAAGATCATATTATAATGCATTATCCAATGGTGATATCAAAAATGGGTCCCCCAAGAGCATATTGGGCTATGCGGTATGAGAGTAAAAATGGTTTTTTAAAAAGTATAATGAATAAACTTAAAAATTTCAAAGATCCAGCATTTACTTTGAGTACATACCACCAAAAAAGCATGATTTCTGTTTGGGGAGATCAGTCATTGAAATTGGAAAAAGAACCGATTTTTGGGATCCAATGTAGAAAGTTTAGCAACTGTCGAGTATGTTGATTTAATTTCAATTCATTTAAATATAGGAAGAGATTCTTCCATTTTTGTAGGCAAGAATCTGCATTATAAAGGTTCAGACCTTGTGGTAAATAAATTTATAACCACAAAAAATTGCGCTAAATTACCAGTTTTCAGTAAAATACTCATGTTTTTTTCATATGACTCTAATATCTATTGTATTTTAGAAGAATGGAATACAATAGAATTGTCAGATATATATTTAGGTTATATATAGTTGTTAAAACACCAGCGATTTTTATAAATAAAATAGTTGATCTACCGTACACAAAACTGTATGATCTATATGAAATAAGAAAAGGAACATTTCTTATTATGACTGAATACTTTTTGTAATAAAAATATTTGAATAAAAAGTTTTTTAATACCATAATTTTTTTTTAATTAAACCCCATATTCAATATTGTTTTTATGTCAATTCAATATCTTGAAAAATGTTATTTTAAAATACTATGTATGTCAAATTCAACACATAATGATATTGAATTAACATAGAATACATATAAAATCAACATTTTATTACGTTATTTTCTACTATACCCTATATTGAATACAACATATAAAAAATGTTGAAATGACTATTTTTTTTGTTGAATTAACTAGTACTTATTGTGCTATCAACATACCAGTTTGTTGAAGATTACATATTAATTATGTTAAATCAACAACATTTAATTTCAGGCGAATCAATTTTTAACATTTTATACGTGTTAATATAACATCTTGCCTGTGCTTAAAGCGACATTGTAATAATGTTGAAGTAACTGAAAAAATTTGTTAAAAATTTGACATATAATATGTTTTATATTTTTACACATTGCTTTCTGTCGTATTAACACCAAAAATTAATGTGGACTTTCTGGGACAAGCGAAATATGTTAAATTTAACATATTCGTTTTTACCGTGTAGGTATTGCAATTCGTACTAAATTGGCATCGGTTGGTTACACAATGGAAATTTTGCAAAAAATCTATGACCAGTCTGGTAAGGATGACCTACACCAACAAATAAAAGAAAAACTAAAGAAAAATGTGTCGCTGGAATACATTCATCATCAATTACTAAGATTTCAGACTGGTTTTGCAAAAAACAACATTAAAATTTAATTTTTTCAAGTTCAGTAGTCATGTCATACTTTAATGTTACTCCTAAAATAATATATAAGAAACTAAATCATTTATTTTTAAGTCATTTTTATAAAACTTATCTCACTATATTTTTATTGTTTGAATTTATTATAGTATAAAAGACTGTTATAATTATAAAATAAATATTATGTTTATATATGTGTTAAAATTATGAAATAAATTTTATAAACTTAATTTTAATAAACAATTAGATCTATTACATCCCTTTATTTTCTCTCCATACCATCGTGCCACGGGTGCGACAAAAACGGTTATTCGTTATTGGTCTTTTTTTATGTAAATATCCCTAGAGATCCCTTCAGTGTGAGGTGCTGGTGTCGAAATGAGTATACCAACAAAGAGTACTGGCACAGAGGGCCGTATTCGTGTAGTTTGGTTTTAAGACAGTACTTAAGTCCGTCTTCATGAAGACGATCTTATTCGATTTAAGTCACATCAGTCACAAGTACAAGATCAGCTTTGATGAGTCTGAACTTAAGATCGTGTTGATGTGTATTCGGTAATTTCCGTACAAATTCTCATGTATCCGATAATTTGATTGGTTAAAAAGTACCTCACGTGCGTTCTAATGATGCATTATAATATGAAATATAAACAAATTGAAAAGAAGCTAAGTTCCGATTACAGATTACTACTGCTTCGTTCGTATAAATCATTTTTTAATTTTAATCAATAAAAAATTAATAAAATGACGGGAAGAGTGAAGAGTAGTAATTATTCTGTAGTAGAAAAAAAAACTTTTTGTAGAAATATTCAAAAATCACTCACATATTATCAAAAATAAAAAGAGTGATGCAGTAACTTTGGGCGAAAAATCTGAAGCGTGGAATCATATAAAGGAAAATTATAATGCATCAACTGTAATTTCAGAAAAGGTTATTTATTTTGAAACTTATAGTGTGCTGAGTTTATAATATTCTTGGGAAATGTTGCAGAGGGATGTCGGACAACTTAAAAGATTGTGGACGAATATGAAGACGAAGCAACGAATTGCATTGACACATGAAAAACAACAACAACTTGCTACAGGAGGTGGACCTCCAATTCCAGATGTAGAAGTAGATCCTGATATTATGTTCATTGCTCCAGATTTAAACACAACAGCACCAGTTATATGTATTTTCATCCAACATGAGTGCGACTGAAATTGCTGGTAAGCAAAATTTATTTAGTCTATTTGTTTTCTTGTTAGTATTTTTAAAATTAACAACTCAAAGGTTTATTTTGTTTACTGCTTTATATCGTATTGATCATTGATAATCAATACAGTAAGAAAATAATTCAATATCATATATTAATATAATTATAAAAAATACTTCTTGTTTAGCTAAGTGTGATGTTGTGAATATGATAGAATGCGAGGGTTATTCCAATTCTGAAATACTAATTAACGGTAGTGACAATAATGAAAGCTTTCTGAATGATGCTATGACTCCTGAAGAGAATTTTCTTGAACCATTATCATCTGGGATTACTAGAAAGAGAGAACCGTTTGTAGAGAGTGAGAAATATTTTTAAAAATAAAATGAAAATAATTTATAAAATTAATATAAATAATTTATTTTTTCAATCATTATAGATTCAAAATCTTTGAAAAGAAGACATAAAGAGAATAATTGCAATGAGGAAGAAAAAAGGTACACGACTGAGAAACTCACAAAAATTATGAACAGGAAGAAAAATTATTTTGTCAGAAATTACAATATGAGCAAGAAATACACTATTTAACAGTGGCCCACTTGAAAGAGAAATATTCGTTGGAAATTCGTAAAGCAACAGCTGCAGCTAAATTGGCAGAGTTACAATTGTTGAAGGAACAAAATAAGGATCGTAATCCTTTTCACTGTGATAGTTGAATTAGTCTTTTACATTTTAAGCTCAATGTTATTTATTATGATTTTTTATGTAGTAATAGGAACCAAATTTTATATTTACTGCACAAGCTTTTTTAAACTTAACTAGAGAATAGTTTATTCATAATTATTAAAGATTTATATAACACTGTTATAAATTGAGTTTCATAAAAATTTAATATTTTAATAGAATATTCAAGAAGCATTTATGAATATGAAAAACTAGTATTTTATTGTAAGACTGCTTCGAAGTGCAATTATGAGCTATTAAGTAGCTAAGTTCCACTTTTCTTAAAGTATTGTTTTTATTCAAACATGAAGTTTTCGTATTTTATAAATGATATAAAACAACAACAATTACAATTACAATTTATAATTTATAAAAAAAATTATTTTTTTATTATTATTATGTGCAACAATACCGAGAGAAATGCCAACTATTTCGCACACAGCTTAAATATTTAGGGCACACGGTAGATCAGGACGGACTCCGTACAGACCCCGAAAAAGTCTCAGCCATCACGAATCTACCGCCGCCAGATAACAATAAGGCATTGAGACAGTTTCTGGGAATGGTTTCGTGGTACCGACGGTTCATACCACGAGTCTCCGAACTAGCCGCCCCACTACACACCTTACTAAAAAAGGGAAAGCGTTATGTTTGGGAGAAAGAACATCAAGAAGCATTCGAAACTTTAAAACAGAAACTAATCTCGGCCCCGGTACTCCGGTGCCCGAATTTCGACAAACCTTTTACCGTCCAGACCGACGCCAGCAACTTAGGGTTAGGAGCCGTACTAACGCAAGAACACGAGGGGGAAGAGTACGTAGTCGCGTTCGCGAGCCGTAGTTTACAGGGGGCCGAACGAAACTACTTCGCGACAGAAAAAAAATGCCTGGCCGTTATCTGGGCGATTAAAAAAAATGAGGCCGTACTTAGAGGGTTACAAATTCACCGTTATAACCGATCATCGTACGCTACAGTAGTTACAAAAGATCGAAAATCCTACCGGCCGACTAGCTGGATGGGCTTTGGCCTTACAACAATACAGTTTCGATATTAAGTACAAAAAGGGAACGTTAAATGTCGTGCCGGACGCGTCATTTCGTCAGCCAACCGAATTATGCGAAATCCGCCTGGAAGAGCGATGCTCTTGGTACGATCGGATGATTACCGCCGTAGGTAAAGACCCGGAGAAGTACCCCACCTACCTAGTGCAGGAGAACAATCTTTACCACCGTCTAACCGACTGGTTAGCATTCCCTGGAGATGAGGAGAAGTGGAAACTTTGTCTTCCCTTCACACTTGACGTCGGCTCCGGTTGTGTTCGGAGTTGGGGCGTGCCGGCTCCGGTATGCTCGGAGTTGGAGCGTCAAGGGTTTGCGGACTTTATGTTTCCCGACTTTATGTGGCCGAATCCGCGAGAATTCGGCCTCAAAAAAATGTTTTTATCGCCTGGGCGGCTTTAGTTTAATGTCCGAGAGGATTTTAATGGTCCTCCCGGACATGGCGAGGTTTGTGGATTTGGACTTGGTGACGGTGACGGGCTCGGGGTCGGAACTGGAGCTCGGAACGGTGACGACGGCTGGCCTGGCGACGGTGACGGGCCGGGTCGACGCGGTCGCCTTTCTTCGGAAGGGCAGCTCCGGGTCGGTGTTCTGCCGATCGGCGGCTCGTCGGCGGACCGTTTTCAGGGCGCTCTCCCACTCCGCTGCGCACTGGATGTCGGTCTGAACCTCGGTGCTGATAGTGGAGGTGTGCCGGTCTGGGTGCTGGCCTCCTGGGGTTGGCGAGGGCAGTCGGTCTGAGTGCTGGTGTCCTGATGGAGGCTTCTCTGGTAGCTGGCGGTGATGGTAGCGGCGAAGGTTCGGGCCACGTCTAAGGCGCAATGGTCAGCCTCGGAGATTTCGGGCAATGGGATCATCGGCCTGTGGGTGAGGAGAGGACTTCTGGGAGGAAGAAAAAGAATACGAGAGGTCTCGTGGGGTTTTTGCGTCTTTTATTGCGTCTCGAACAAGTCGATGGCGTAAAAGTTTCGCTTGCCAATTCCGAGAATTGCAGCGGTTTACATATAATACGGGTCGCGGGTTTCAGTGCGAGAAACGGTGGCGCCATGCGCCAGCTAGCGGCGCTCACCGGAACTATACTGTTTCGGCCGCGCGACGAGGCTATGTGTGCGTGTGTCACACTCAGATCCGCCGCTTTAAAGGAATGCCATGACGAAAGTACCGTCGGACACTTAGGGATTCGTAAAACGTTCGACCGTCTAAACCGCCGATATTATTGGCCCGGAATGACCAGAGACACCGCGAAATATATAACAAAGTGTACCACCTGTCAGAAATACAAAGTAGAGCAGCAAGCCCCAGCCGGACTTCTCCACTCCGCCGCCGTGACCGAACCATGGGAGACAGTCTCGGTGGATCTCATCGGGTCTCTATCCCGGACCAGACAGGGAAATACATGCATACTAGTAATCCAAGACAAATTCACAAAATGGGTCGAAGCGAAACCCATCCGTACCGCCACCGCCACCACGATTACAAAATTAGTAAAAGAGTTAGTAATATTACGACACGGCACCCCGAAAGTTATAATCCCCGACAACGGAAAACAGTTTATCAACAAAGAATTTACGGAAATGCTAGAGAAGGCCGGAGTACGACACCAACGAACTCCACCGTACACGCCACAATGCAATCCGTTCGAGCGCGTAAACCGTACATTAAAAACAATGATAGCTCAATTCACCGGAGCTCGACGTACCGAATGGGATAAGCAATTGCCCGAGCTTATCTTCGCAATAAATACCGCAAAAAACGAAAATACCGCAGTATACCTAAACTACGGCCGAGAACTAGAACCGCCGGGAAGCCTGATGCGAAAACAAGATACCGAAATAGCAACCGAAACCGGAACCAAAGCCATAGAATATCGCATCGGAAAAATAGAAGAACTCCGCAAAGCATATCAACAAGCACAACACCAGAATGCCGAAGCAACGTATATAAAGCTAGCATCAACGTTTGGGCAAAATCAAATTGTATTAAGCATACTATTTAAAGCTCTTTTTTTGCTACTGGTTAGTTATTAAAATTAATTTTCTGCTCTTTTGCTTTTTTTTAAATCGCCGTTGCTGCTACCTTTATATAAAGCTAGCCTAAAACTCGCGATGCAATGAGCAGAATTCATTCGTACTAATGTTAAATTTCAAAGCTATTTTTATGCTATTATTCTGCTATCTTGAAACATTTTTTGCTGCCGACGTTTCTTCGCAATGCTGACTTTATGTAATATGTTGTATATGTTGTATGTTGATGCTGTCTTTATGTAATAAGTTGGCAAAAATTTTTTACTTTAGGTAGATAATATAATAACAATCACTAATTACAAAACTATTGAGGTGAACCGACTGTAAGCAATGAAAGAATACAAATATCCAATTCACATAAATTTATTATTTCGGTAATTAAATCATAATATAAAAAAGTAAAGAAGCTGTAGCCTGAAAATTGGGGATCACTTTTTCTTTTTTTAATTTGAAATCATCGTATAAAAGCCATTTCTCGTCTTTTCTCAAAGTTATTACTACATAGTGTCCCATATTATTTTTGACAGTACTACGAGATGAAATGGACCTATAAAAATGTATTAACCCTGCAATTTTTACATTATAATTTTCTGCGAAAATATTAATATAAATATTAATATAATAATAATAATAATAATAATATATAATAAAATAACAGAAACACAAACAACAGTTTAAACAACAGTTTTAAGTTTTAACTGTTTAAATAACAGTTTGTTTTGTGTTATATAATATATAATTATATATATATATATATTAATATATATTAATATTATTATATTAATATTAATATTAATATTAATATTAATATTTTAGGAATGTTTTTTAATTTTATGGAAACATCTTGGTCCAAACTGTTCTCTGTTATAGAATAAGGTTCCAATATCTCGACATCACATAAAAACTATGTTGCTGTTACCTACAATAATAGGAGAATGAATCTCCTATTATATTCTCTCTATAAAGCCTCCAGGAGCTGCTATGCGAGATCGATATACTCGTCGATATTCCAGAACAACCGGCATGACCACCTCAGCCAATATCCGCAGCAACACGACCACCGATCAAGCCACGACAGCTGCATACAATGCCGCCAGCATGGAGCATCCGAGGCCTGGAACTTCTTCCAGCAAGCGCCCTCCACAAAATACCCTGGGAAGGACTACGACTGGAGGCTCAATACCGACACACCGAAGGCGAGCGCAAATTTAATATACGAAAGAAAAATAACGGGTTAATAATAATCACCGAACGACTGCGATGCTGGGGGGAGGGGGCAGTGTAACAAACTAAAATGTAACCGCACACATTATATCAAGACAAATAACAATCATACATGTACATACACAAATACACGAACATTGTAAACATACACCGAGACAATAACATTTACCGCCAAAACTAACCGCAATAATAAGAACATTCCCGCAAGTAAATCGGGGGATGAAATTATACTTAAGCCCCGAATTAGGGAAGTATCGTCACCTTATTCCTGAACCTCAGGTCTGACTTGACACGAGGAAAACCCAGCTTAAACCTAGGCCGGATTGTTGGCGCGAGTAAGGCACTCATTTCATATAAAAGAGTTCAATCCATCGCTAGGATAGAGGGAACTCCGCTCTGATAGGACACCCAATCCAACCCTTCCGCCAGGTCGGTTAAGTACACGGCGATCCCGATTTCCCACCTTAGCCTCCTCGGTAAGTTAGGGATCTCTCCCCAAAGCGCGTACCGACCTTGCGTTGATAGAGAGCCGGGCCACTCCGAGCGCGCGCCCCGTGTTTACATACATACGCCGCGTGACGTAGCTTTAAAGGTGCCGCACGCACCGAGGATTAAACTCGTGTACACACCGAATACGGAACTTAGCGTATTTGCGTCGCGACTCGTTCTCAGTAGAGTTGTACATATTGTAAATATTTCTTGTAAATAATTTGAAGGTTCCTAATAAATTAAAGTCTAGTTTTAAAAGATAAATCTGTGTTACTAGTTTCTTGAAGGAAAGTCATCCGCCCGACCCTGAACAACCCGACTGAGCCGGGTGATCCTTTTACTATCCACCCCGCTCCGTCGGGTGTATCACATATATAAAAATTTAAAATAAATATGTTCATCGTTATGAATAAAAATTTTATTTATATTTATCAGAACTACAAAATTTTTAAATATTTATTATTTCCAATACCTATACTCTATTTTACAGAAAACTTCAAAGTTATCTTCATTAATTAAAAAAAAACAAAAAGTTTTAGTAATACTCAGGCATTAAACATGCGATATATTAATGCTTCACGAAATGCAAAACCATCAGATGGTTGGTGATTTACTTGAGGCACATGAATTTCTCCATTTAGCTCATCATCTAAGTTGTCAGGTATATCCTCTTCTGGTAGCTTATCTTTGTATATTAGCAATAAATTATACAGTACGGCACAGGCAACAACAATCGTTGTTGAACAAATAAGTTTATTTCCTAATCCTCTTGATAGACAAGGAAATCTTCGTTTCCAGACACCGTATGTCCGTTCCACAGTAATTCTTGTTCTGCTATGATTATTATTGTAGCTTTAGGAAGAAAATTTTGAGATTAATAACTACTACACTTCATTTTTCTTAAAATTGAAATTTTTTCCTCTTGCTTACGCTATTTGTTCGTCAGTTACTGGATTGTTAACAGGCGTCATTAGAAAAGGTAGACTTGGATACCCAACATCACCAATGAGTACCCCAGTTAGTTGACGTTCAGTATATTTCATATAGATTCGTGAATTTTGAAAGATACGACTGTCGTGAGCACTACCTGGCCATTCTGGAATAAAATCTAAAACTTCCATCCGTGGACCAACAACTGTCTACGAGATTGAAAAATTGTGATCTATAATTATTCAGTCAATGATATTAAATTGTCAAATAGATCAGTATACTCACTTGTACATTAAGAGAGAAGTACAAGTACAAGTACAAGTACTTTTCGATTTCTGAAAACTTCATTAATATTTTGGAATCTTGTGTGGACTAATCGAATGTGAGTACAATCGATTGCTCCATCAACACCAGGTATTCCGATTGCTTCATTACCAAATCCTGATCGCTCAAAAAGTCTCTGACTCTCTAATTTTGCCTGATGCGTCGAAGGTATTTTTACAATATCATGTATTTTGCTTGCAAGTAAAACACTCATACGAAAAACTATTCTCGAAACTATTGACTGCGAAACTGACATACTATCGCTCAAAATGACCTAAAAATATAAATTAGAATATTGTTTATTGACATTTGATGAATTAGTAGATAATTATAATTACTTGTAATTACCTGAAAACTTGCAGTTGCATAAAATCTCAAACATACAGTGGCGTAGCAAGGGGGGGGCATCATGCCCCGGGCGGTACTCTCAAAGTGGCGCCAAATGGTCATCAAAACAGAAGCATAATTCTAATAGTCTAAATCAAACTGTGATAATATATTCGTAATAGAAGTCGCACGTCTTTTTTACTGGCAGGGCTGATTCGACCTGTGTCTGTCAGCATTTCCTTATGGCATCTACGCTGTGCGGTTACATAAATTAATTAAATGATCTCCTTTCTTGATTTGTTTCATAAAAGAATATGTTATAATGAATATTTGCAGTGTACAAAGTACAAACATTTTTTCTATCAGAACACTATTTTACTATCTTTTTTTATTCCTATAAACTCAATATAGCTTAAGTTTGTTATTTTAAAACAATAACAATAACAATGTAAAATATACTTGTATGTACTGTGACGTTATTTTCCGCCGCGGAGGCGCCAACGTCACTGGCGAGGCATATTTTGGCGCGCGATTTAAGATCTAAAGTTTCGGGTTGCCATGGGTGCGGACAAGCACCCCTGATCGAGGGTTTTGTAGAGTTTGGGAGTCGCCCGATCAGGTGGTGTGCTGGGGACGCCTGGCCCGACGAGATTCCCGAGGAGGACAAAACAGAAGCGCAACTGAAATGTTGCCGCTCCCGTTGCGAGGGAGTCTGGTCGTCCGAGGTGGTCCGAGGGACAGAGATCTTTAGCAGACCTCACCTGGCGGACAGGACCTGGGCTGGTGAGGAAGCCCGGTATTTTGCGTACGCTCTGTCCCGCCACCGCGGCTATGACTCCGAGGAGAAGTCGACTCCTCGGGATATTCACTCGTGGCGGCCCGAGTTAGCTATTTCAGAGGAAATCTTAAGGACAAGTAGCGCCCAAACAAGGGGAGGTCGCGCGTTAGCGATAGCGCCCAGTAAGGGAAAGTAATAGAGTGAAAAACACTGAGTTATGAGCAAGGAGAGTCGCGTTTTGGAGCTCTGATGATACAGACGTATTGTATCGGAGCTCTCGTTCAGATGAAACTGAGTCAGAGTTCATCTGTAGAAGTGTCGAGCGACCAACTGCTCCAGTTTGTGACTTCCCGATTACCGATTCCCGTTTGCGTTACCGATTACCGCCTGTGTTTGGAGATTTCCGATTTTTGCGTTTGAGTTGCGTCGCCGCCAGCATCCTCCGATTGTCGGTCTTAAGAAAATTGAGTGAGTACCCATTTCCGTCTTTGTATGAGTGAGTGATCGAGTGAATGTTCCGATTTGCCGTAAATTATCGTTGTTATTTGTAATAATTCTTGCCGTCCGAGAGTGCCGAGGAAACGATTAAAATCCCGTGTTATTGTAAAGAATCTTGAGTTCGAGTTTTAGATTGAGACATCGCGCGACGGAGACCCCGTATCTGAGTTTAGTAGAGTCATTAATTGCCGTGTCGGCGTATGAGATTTAACGTTAATTTTGAGTTTTCCCGTTGTCGGATTGCCGGACCGTCCCACGATGTCTAGAAATTCTCGCTGTTACCGATTTCCGCTTTTGGACGAACGTTCGAGTCGCGAGTCGACCGATTGAATAATTATTGTGTGTTCTATTGTTCAGCCTTAAGGGCGAAATACCACCGAGATATAGTTTTGTCTTGGAGTAGGCCGCGATAGAGCGACCTATTTGAGGTAGCGTATCGCGTGAGGAGCCAGTCTCCGACTCTGTAATTATGGTGTATCTCTCTCTTTCAATCTTTATGAAAATATAATTCTTATAGTACATAAGTTTGGCGTCGATTTCTGATTTTTACGGACCTCGCATCCCTCTACGCGTAAGCACACTGAGCAGTCCGGGAAGGGCCGTAACCTCTTCGTGCTCCCCGAAGCCGTCATAGTTTAAGTTTTCCGTTTACAGGTTTCGTTTTAGTTTTGAGTTCTCGCAAGGCGAGGTTTTATCGAGTATTTGCTGGTTGCCGTTTTCCAGCGATTTTAAACGGCTGGCGCCCATTCTAGGTTTAATTTCTGTCCGGGGACGGCGTGGGAGGATGCGGAGAGGCCGAAGGTGCGTGTGTATGACCCTCGGCCTTTTGCGAATTTGGCCGGCGGAAAACCACGTCACAGTACATTCACAGAAAAAAGTACCCAGAAAATAACAACTAAAGGATCGTCTATTTTTTAATATGGATACTTCTCCGATACACACCAAATACAGCGTTTTGTTGTTTCTAGGAAAGGACACAAACGTCGTATTTGCTGTGCCTGAGAATGATCTGTATTAACAAAAAATGATTTTTTATTTGTTACTTTCTGGATACTTTTTTCTGTGACTGACTGACTGTACATATCCGTGACACTTGTGACAGGTTGTGGAAGTTCGTAACAAATAAAGGAAATACCCAAAATATTAACGTTTACGTCATTTTGTGCGTGTATTTCTCAGTTTTACGTTCTTTTCATCGCGTTCTGCTTAGAATAAAAATGAAATGTTATTAAATTTTTATATGTTACAAGTTTAATGTTAGCATAAATTATAGTGTATATTTCACTGTGTTACCAGCTTTCAAGTTCAAGGTATTCTTGGTAAGTAATAAAACAAATAAGATTACTTACTACATCTACTCGACGATTCTATTATTCAGTAAATAGGGTTTGAAAAAATTTGTTAACAGTGTTCAATAAAACAATTGAAGATATGAGAGCCATGTCAACTCCAGGAAAAAAACTAAGCGGTTCCCAGAATCAAAAACGAAAACTACAGCAGGAAAAAGAAGCTTTGAAATCTAGAGTAACAATGGAATCATACTTAGGAAAAAAATCGCAAAAAGAAAACCCAGAAGATAAAAATCATGAACATGTAAAATCAGATTCAGAGTCAGAACCAGATTCAGATTGTACATTTAGTGCTGCTAAACTTTTATGTACTAATAACACAACTCAAGAAATACATGACGCTGAAGAATGGCGCCCAAGTACATCAGAAATGATAAATCCATGTTCGTATCTAATAAAAAGCACAGAAAATACTACGGAAACACTTGATGTAATCCCGGACGTTCTGAAATTCAAGGATGTTGCTTATCTAAAATTTAGCAACAATCTCCCAATAATATCAAACCAACTTCGAAAAGAAATGATTATTCGTGGATCTTGCATATTTCAAAATGAAGCCAGTTTAAATGCAGCAACAACATAAACTAATCGTCTAATGTCAAAATCTTGGTTTTCTCGACGGCTTGGTAATGAAGAGGAAAGAACAAAAGTTAACCGATCTTCGTTACTATATTCACCAAAAAATAATGCAGCGTACTGCTTTTGTTGCTTACTGTTTATTACACCGGATTCCGCTACACAATCATCTTTCATTATTGACAACGGACCAGTAGGCGGGGCTTAAAAAACATGGCTACGTATTGTGTGCAACCATTGAATTAGTGTTATGGATTATAATTGTTTATGTTTTCTCTAAACGAATTTTATAACTGGGTTGGATGAAATCCAGCTCAGAAAAATATTAGAGATGCAGAAAAAATTCTGCATGCTGGACATTTAATAAAATGTGGTCAAAATAGTGATAATCGAAACAGTGACGTTGTGAGTTTTACTGCATTATGTTTACAAACATCTCATGTAAAAGACAAACCTCATGAAATTCAAGGATCTGTTTCAAAATCAGGAAAAATTTTATCGGTTGTATGCTCGTGCAAGGCTGGTGAGGGCACACAATGTAAACACGTAGTGGCTGCTTTATTACACTGTTACCGGTAAGTAATTTTCTAACCTCAAATGTCAATGAAAGATTAAAAAGCTATTATTTTATAAAATATTTTTGCTTTGCAATAATATAAAAAATTTTGGTTTTTGTCCCAGAAAAGGTGATCAACTTGATGTTTTATCCTGTACTGATAAAAAATGCCAGTGGAAAAACTTGCAAGACCGTATCGTCAAACAATATAATTCAACTCCGATTCATCAACATGCTTGTTTTTCCAAGCTAAAAAGAAAGCGTCCAAGTAACCCAGAGCCAACAGTAGATCCAGTAGCAGTAAATAATTCTTCAAGTCAACAAGATGATGATGACGACTTTGATATTCACGATGATGAAGTTTTTGAGGAAATAGTATCTACAAATGTAATAAAACGCAATTGTCCAACATGGAGTACTGTAAAAAGTCTTACTGAGGATCAGAAGAAACAAATAATTGAAAAAGTCCAGGCGAAGTTGAAAGATTCAGCGATTGTGAAACATCAGTACAAAATATTTTAAATAACTTCGTGAATTTTATGATTTGCTTATAAAAGCTTATATTTCAATATTTTTTTGATAATTTTTCAGTGTTGGAAGGCATGAATCTATTGTAATTAATCGTAATCAAAGTCTCGACTTAACTGATTTGGAAAAGCAGCATTTCAAGATGATATTCACGTTACAGCGAAGTGAATTGATGGAGAATATTAAAAATATTAAAATTTCATATCTACACAAATGTTGTGCCGATACTATAAAAGACTTGAACTGTAATTATGTGGAAATCTGTGAAAAAACTAAATTGCATTATTCAGAGTGGCATAAAGAGAGACGATTCCGGATTACTGGATCTACTTGCTATCGGCTGTTCACTTATACTTCGAATAAGAATCCAGATTGGGCAAAAAAATGTGATTCTTTTTTTTCGCCGAAAAATTTTCGGAGTGAGTACACTGACTATGGAAAAAAAACTGAAGGGGAAGCTCGAGAATGTTTTAGGAAAGCTACCAATAAAAATGTTATTGAAACTGGATTAATTGTAAGTCAACAAAATCCATGGCTCGCTTTTTCCCCTGATGGAGTTATTTTCAAAGATGAACAACCATCAGAATTACTGGAAATTAAGTGTCCTTTCCAAGGCAAATCTAAGGATATTCATACGGTGTTTCAATCAGCAATTGGAAAAGTTTTAATCCTAAACGGTGAAAATATTACTTTAAAAAAACGACACGAGTATTATGGACAAGTGCAATTATATGAATGGCTGTCATTAATGTCAAAAAAGCATCATTTGTAATATATTCATCGTTTGACAAGCGAGCTCTTATACTTACCGTTGATTTTGATAGTGCATTCGTAGAAAAAATGTTAACAGCCTTAAAAAAAGCATATTATCAAGAAATGCTGCATGTTATTTGTAAAATTAAAAATTCTAAGAATAATAACCAAAGCTAATTAATGTTAAATTGAGAAAAATTATTTTATTGCGTGTTATGATATTATTTATAAAAAAAATATTACTAGTGAAACAAACCAAAAAATAAAATTAACATGATATCAAAAACATTGTTTATTATTTTTATTTATACATTCTAGTTTGATGTATATAATTATTTATTCTGCATAAATTTATCGTCTTTCAAAATAGGCGAACTGAGGTTGACTGTGGCACAGATAACAGTAAAAATATCGTCTATAATTGGTACCAGTTTAACCGACATTGTTTCACCAACCATAGCAAAAGTTTTTATTCGCTGATTTGATCTTTCGATGTGCACTCTAGCTTTAGCAATTTGTGACGTGAGGATTGCTTCACTTTTAGAAAATTGTTTCTTGTCTTTCAAGAAAGGTGGTCTAATGAGTTTCCATTTTTTCTAGCACAAAGCTCGTCTATTAAGAACCCTCGATCGCACATGACTCCATCATTGTCTTCCAACAAATTGACTAGTTCGCTATTTGAAAAAATTTCCGTATCGCTAGCTCTTCCTCCAAACGGTTTACTAATGAATGTTATGACCCCTCCTGGTGATACTCCGGTCATAATCTTAATTGTTGGGGATGACTTATAATGAGAGTAGACAACCTCTTGACAACATAATTTCGTTGGAACTTGGATGAAAATCTCTGTGCAATCTACTACAACCCTGACATCTTCGAATCCTTCGAAAACTGTCGGTAAATTACGAGAAATTTCATCCCTCGATGGCCACGATATCACAGGTTTTAATGTCTCACTTAACATTCGTAAAGTTTTATAAAAAATTCTTCGGCAGTGTCTCGGAGTGCACTTATTAAAAATAACAGCCAAAAATGAGTACGACAGATTCTGTTTCAATTTAACGTAAGTCATGATAATTCTTTCTTTAAAGCTTGTGTCTGTATTGTGCATTGTTGAACCATAATTATCAGTAACAAGTTCTACGATCAGTATCTAATATTTCGTATGATTGAATTCCTGTTGATGTTCTTAAATTTTCTTCTGTTTTAATGAAATCCATAAATGACGGTTTTATAAATAACGTTTCCACCTGAACTCCAACATCATTATATGATTTTTCTTGAGGTGTTTCGCTAGCATTATCAATTAAAAAGCAATGCTCATCACTTTTATCTTGATTTATCACTTCCAAATTGATAGCACCAGAATCTTCATTAATATCATTAAGATCTTGAACTGTTTTTTTCTTCAAACTCCGATTCATTTGACGTTGATACCCTGCCTCTTTATTTTCCCCTGCTTTAGTTGATACTCCACCAGAGCTTGGCAATTGACATGATGGAACACATGTTTTTTTCAGGGTCATTTTTTTTGCAATAACACCTACAATAAAAAATTTTTAAATTTATTGAATTTATGACTTATGAAAATAAACATTTCATGTGTCTTTGAGGTTAAACATTGCTAACTTACCTGGTATGATAAAATCACTTCTTTTAAAATGTAAGGAACACACTCTCATATGAGGTTTTATATTTTTTAATTTTAATGCACGTTTCCAGGCTTCAAATCTGTCAATTTTTTCTGTTTTTCCAAAATAATTTTCTATATATACAAAACTGCTACCAGGTTTTGGTATAGCATGAAAACTTATTTCTAAATTTTTGTGTGATTTACTATCACACCCATCCACCACACAATACACTCTACTTTTATTTTTTTTCGTAGATTCGATTTAATAAGCTCCATTTTCCGTTAAATTATATGTATTTATTTTTAAAATTAATTTAAATGAATTGGCTCTTGTACTAAAGTGCACACAAAAACTAGTACTTTTTTTGACCACCAGACGTCGTGATCAAAGCGGTCCGTTGTCAATATCTGCAGGTTTTAATAAATGGAAGAAAAAAGATAAATTGATTAGCCATGAAAGAAGTCCAAATCACCATTCAATGTTTGGCATCCGTACGAAGCGGTTCGTTTCTGTACCTGCTGAACGTTCCAAGCGCGTGTGTACTACAATCGAGTGTCGTGTATACGAGCACGTGTTTATTTATACCTATATATTCATTCATCATATTCTGTGTCTCTACCGCAAATGTCACCGTTAATCGGTGAATCTATCTACCTACAACCTCCCACACTATGGCATCACAACAAAACTTTACTACTTCTCAACCATCATATGCTTCTACGGCCTCTGGCCAGAGATTCCCGGACCAAAACCATGCCATCATCATCGAAGCTCACGAGAAACTAACTCTCCTGAACTACGCCAATGCTCTATGCTCAATAATCAAAAACACGGATATTCGTTATCTTTCGAAAATGTCTAATGGCCGAGTGTGTGCCTTCCTTTCCACTCCAGAGCTTGCTACAGAGGTAACAGTCAAATTCAACTCAATCAAGGTTAGAGAACATTGCCTTACTCTTCTAGATTCAACTATATCCTTAGTTTTAGGAGAAAGTTTTTCGTTCAAGCAGAGGAAATAAAAAAACTCCCGGAATCATTTCTCATAGAATACAAAAGTATGCAATATCGGATCTTTATCTCTCCTGAAACGGGTGGTTCTTTTAGATGTCACAAACTGGGGCATTTGGCCAGTAACTGTCCTAAGCTAGGTGAAAACAATGTAAACGCCAATGATAACAACAGTTCGCTCGACATTCCTGAACTCTCTCCGCAATCTGCAAAGGAACTTACATCGGAAAATAATATAAACAAAGATTCGGCTAGCACCATAAACCCAATGTTTCCTCATAAAAATCATTTACCCGCCACAAATACACCTATCTCTTCTGACTCAGAGTTCATTCCCGCTCCGGTAAATAATATTAACTTTACCCAAAAAGATATAGAAGCTGTCACTCTACCTCAACCGGCTTTCAAAACCCCCTTTCCACCTGAGATAAGCTCGGGTACCTCACTTAAACCAGTGTCTACCCCTCCTGCCTCTCCTCTATCTAATTCACCCCACAATGGTAAACGTTCTAGATCCCTCACATCACTGAACAGCTCTACAACCGGTGAAACAGAGGTGTAAAACTCAACCAATCCACTAAAATCAAAAAATTCGACTACGACTCCGAGTCAGTCCAAGAAACAAAAAAAATCTGAGTCAATCTCCTTCGCTTATAATGATTTGCTCGAACCAATCAACCAAATTCTGTCCAACACCCAGCATTCCTTACCTCTTAATTATTTACAAATCAAAAGTTTTTTTGAAAGAACCCACGGATCACCCCATGTCCTGGAAATTGCCAGGAACTACACGCACGATATTGAAGGACTAATCAGCATGTTAGCTGCATTATACCCAAGTCTCACTGCCAAATCTATAAAGTCACGCTTTACTCGGATCTCCAAGAAACTACAACTTCAACTAAATGGAAACCCTGAGTCTTGGGCTCCTTATAACTCCGAGGAGGAA
This sequence comes from Goniozus legneri, assembly GCA_003055095.1. NCBI lineage: Eukaryota > Metazoa > Arthropoda > Insecta > Hymenoptera > Bethylidae > Goniozus > Goniozus legneri. Next base: position 31,266 of record NCVS01000225.1, read on the forward strand.
TCGGCCGATTCGTGCACACAGAGCGTAATTAACACAATCTCCGCCCCCTCTACCTCACCCCATAACTCGCAGGAATCATTCGAATCATACTAAACTCTTTATTACCTAATTATGAGCATTATACATTGGAATGTTAATGGCTTCTACAGCCATCTAGAATTTATTAAGCTACTTATCCTCCATCACAATCCTATCTGTCTGTGCATCCAGGAATCAAATCTCCCGGCTAACCACACAGCATCTCTGAAGGGATACCTAGCATTCTCAAAAAATAGAGCCGAAGCACGTAAGGCAAGTGGAGGAGTGATCACTCTTGTTAAAAAACAAGCAGTACCTGAAGTTATCTCGGTCAATACCGAACTGTATATGGAAGCTGTGGTGTGTAATCTAAACACTGCCTTAAGACTATGCTTAAGGCGAACTTATACGTAAGTCTGGATTATGAATACAGTAATACCTCGACTTACGCTACCCCGTGTTACGCGAATTCGTAGTTACGCGGTTTTTAAATCTTTACGTCGATTCGTTTCTTATTCGTTTATGCTCCCCACTCACGGTCGTTCCCCCTCTACTCCCACTAGCGTTCAGATGACAACAAGTTTGAACGCGTTTTGCGTAGAATCGACGCAAACAGATTATTTTGACCCATACATTACTGTTTTGTTCCATCGCTCACACATTTTGTGTATTCATTATGTCCTGTAAAAGAAGTGATACAGATTCTCTCCCATCAAAGAAAAAGAGGAAACCATTATCTTTAGAAATTAAGCTTGATATCATTAAAAACTATGAGGCAAAAATGAAAATTTGCGAATTAGCAAAGAAATTTGACCTTGCAGAATCTACAATAAGAACCATTCTAGGTGGAAAAAACAAGATTCTTGGAGCTGTAAAGAATGCCCAATCCTTAAATTCAAGCATTATTCGAAAATGCCACGGTCTTATCGCTGAAATGGAAACTCTGTTAAAGATATGGTGCGATAATCAAATTAAAATTAAAAATTGTCCTGTCGATCAGAACACGGTATGCTTTCAAGCTAAACTTATTTTTGAAAAACTAAAAGAAGAAGCAGGAGATGAAGTGAAAGATGAATTTAAAGAAAGTAATGGTTGGTTCAGTCGGTTTAAAACTCGCTGTAATTGGCACAGCATTGCCGAAAGTGGAGAGGCGGCAAGCGCTGACAAAGAGGCTGCGACTAGTTTTCCTGAAAAACTCCAAAAATTAATAGAAGAAGGTAAATACACTACCCAAATTATTTTTAATGTTGATGAAACTGGCTTGTTCTGGAAGAAAATGCCTGAGGGAACTTTTATCTCACGAGAAGAAAACCTTTCCAGGATTTAAAGCAGCTAAAGATAGGTTGACTGTAATGATTGGCGTCAATGCAGCTGGCAACTGTAAATTAAAGCCATTATTAACTTATCGTTCAGAAAATCCAAGAGCGCTAAAAAATAAGCCAAAATCTGAATTGCCTGTGATCTGGAAATCAAATCACAAAGCTTGGGTAACGGCTTCCCTCTTTGAAGACTGGTTTGTTAACCACTTCATACCTGAAGTCGAACGTTTCTGTAAAAGTAAAGAGATTCCATTCAATGTAATGCTCTTACTTGATAATGCGCTAGGCCATCCTCCAGCTACTCTGGTTAATTTAGATTCACGCGAAGTCGTGTTTTTGCCCCCAAATACAACCAGCTTGATCCAACCGATGGATCAGGGCGTTATTAAAACATTCAAAGCTTATTATACAAGACGGTCATTTGCACATCTTCATGATGCAATGAGAAAGAATGACGATCTTTCTGTCAAAGGATTTTGGAAAAAATTTAATGTTTTTGACGCCGTGAAAATCATTGGGAAATCGTGGGAAGAAATTTCACAAAAAACTCTGTCTGGTGTTTGGAAGAAACTTATTCCATGTTTCTTCGCCAGCGAAATTCAAAAAGAAGCGACGTTTGAACCTACTGAGATTGCCGAAGCTATCAAAGATATTGTCGATCTCGCCAAAGAAATTAATTTGGAAGTGAATAGTGAAGATGTTGACGATCTTTTGAACTCACACGATGAAGAGTTGACCATTGATGAACTGATGGAAATGCCGAAACAAGAAGAAATTGATGAATCTGATTCTGCAGAAACAATCGAAGAGGAAGACGAGATAACCGTTAAAAATCTAACAGAAGGCCTCACCTTGATTGAAAACGGTTTGAAAATTTTAGAAAATATAGATTCTAACGAGGAACGTTTTTTCGCGACAAAGCAGAGTATCAAAAAAGCATTAGCTTGCTATGAAGAGATTCTCAGACAGAAAAAAAAATTATCAATCCGTCAAACAAATATTTTACTTCTTAAAACCGTCAACACCAAAATAATTTTTTTTTCCATTTGGAATTTAAAACTCGTTTTTTTATTTGAAATTTAAAATTCGTTGTTATTTTCAATACTTCATTAAACGTTTTCTTCTTATATTATCTTTTTATTTTGTCTTTTGTCTCAAAGATGCATGTAAGTATTTACGTCATTCATTGTACCCCGACTTACGCGAATTCGATTTACGCGATAACTGTTTGGTCCCACCTATCGCGTAACTTCGAGGTATTACTGTACGGGCCAGAGAGGGTCAGATCCGGCGTTTTCGTGAGATCACTCCGGAGTTAGTGCTCTCCCCCGATACTGGGAGGGCGCCACAGTCCATTTCAGTGTAGCGCGTTCTTTTTAAAAATGATTTATATCCGGGTCGATAATTTAAATGCGAGATGTATTTACTGGTTCAAATAAATAGTTTTATTATATTTTTGCATATAAAGTTTGATACTCGGCGCGACAAAGACAATCCTACTTGTGTAGCGAAACGGAGACTCTATAATGTTATCCTTACACTAGGATAAGTGATAACGAACTGTACTTTAACAAGTGCACGGATCTCTATCGCCCTGTTTAACGGCTTTCAGGCAGACAACCTTACATTTGTGCAATGACGTCACGCAGGACGCCAACATAACGGAGTGGAGCGATCGCATGTATTACGACGTGACGCTAGTGTACTCAGTGAAGCCTGCCGGGAGCGTGACGTTAGCCGCCACATCAGACGCCAATAGATGGCGTTGAACTGCACAACGAAGTTACCGCGCGAGGATAGTAAACAAGATGAATGTACGTCACTATTTTGTTATGATTATATTTAATATTCATAACAAAAATGGGTGATAATAATAATATGTATATGATGAACGAATATAATAAATATTGTAATGAATTTATCCCATGATTTTCTTTATTGTTTGATAACCCCCTTTCCTCTACATATACTTTCTGTTATTTATCATTAATTTTCCTCTTAATCTGTAACATACTGCATTTTAAATATTATGAAGATCTCATTGACTCATTGATGTGCAGCAATTGAAAATCTATGAATCCATAAACATCGAGCTATTA
>NCVS01000226.1:0-10482 GCA_003055095.1 Goniozus legneri
GCAAAAAGTATTGCTGAAAATCACGCAAAAAATATTGCTCAAAATCGAGCAAAAACTTCTTTTCGTGAGTCCTCAGAGTGAAAAAAAAAATAATGATTAAAATTTATTGACACGGGGGGTCGATATGTATATCATCCCGAGTCGAAAAAATTGATCGGTGTGAAGGTCGGTATTTATATTTCCATTGTGAAAATCGCAACTAAAAAATCGATATAAAACAAAAGATTTATGTATAGGTTATGAAATACGACTATGAACCGATCAATCTTTCTAGTCGTAGAGATGCCAGTCGGTACGCAGTTATACAATAAATGGTATTTATACACGGTATGAAATAATATAATTTTAGAAATTATTATCTATCACTCATTGATTTCGGCTATGCTCTATGCAATTTCGTCAAAGAATAGTTCAATACATTACCTAATTCGTTGACAGCGTGTAGCTTAGAAAGAAATCGAACTGAATTACGAATAAACTAAAATTTATTGAAACAAATTATTATGTCCAATCTACTCTTCAAACTGTAGTAATGAGATTAAATCAACAAATTTCTGTCAGCGTACGATCTTCGGGTTACTTTTCATTTATTCTACATAATCGAGTCGTCAGCTTTGAACAGCCGAAGTTATCTCGATCTTCTTAGAGGGGTCATATAGTTCCAGAGGACGGGGTTCTCTCGATTTCGCTGGTAGAGTTCGTTCTAGGGGTCTCGAGATGTAGGCAGCTCGTGCCGGAATACGCGATGCACCTCGCCAGCGTCGCGCGCGAGAAAGTAGTGAGGTTGCTAAATAAACTGCCATATTTATCTAACATCTGCGAGAGTGCGCGTGCGCGCTGCGGTTAATCGGTATGCGATAATGTTGGGCAAGAATTAATTATACGTTATTTGCATTGTGACCGACGGCATTTCACTTGCTATCTCCTTCTCTCTCCTCCCAACCATTTTTTTCTCCCAGGACTCCCGCCTGGCGAGCAACCGACTCTCGCACGCGCTGCCGCTGTTGGAGCGAAACGAATCTGCCGATTGAAATAAATTTTCTTCCGCGGAAAGAGAAAACGAGCCCGCTAACGCGGCTCACTTTTGCTAATTAAATTCCGCGAGCGTATAGCCCAGGACCCCAAGGCGTATTACGCGAGAGAGGAGTTGTTTCTCAATTCAATTTGCTACCAGCTCACACACGAAGATAAGCCTTCGCGATTATCTCCTTTTTCTTTACGAGATAACTTCGTGTCAGACGGCGGATGGAGTCCGCAGCTCGACAAAAACCAATCGAGCACGATAGTCGATGTTAACGAATCGATGATACAAGAAAAAATTCTTCCGAAACGAAAAGTATGTAGTCTAAATGAAATAAAAACTCAAGTATAGTAATAGTCCGGAAGTGTATCAGAGATTCTTTTGTTCTAATCTTTGTATTGCTAACTGCTGAGTTATAAAACGATATTAAAATATGAAAAGTCTTCTTACAGGGATTATCGATAGTATTAAATTAATAATACCAATAATTATTATTCATTTTTTATCGATATTATTATTTCATTGATGAAATCGTAACTCTTTTAATAGGACTTCCGGGCCTTTCAAAGAGAATCTCGCGAAGCATGAAGTTCCCCTTTTCCGGGGTCACCGAAATTGGGGCCCGCACCTGCCTTATCCTTGCACGCGTGTATCGGCCATTAAAGTAACGACTCGAGGACGCGCCGGATCTCAAAGGGAGCCGAAACGCGTCCCGAGCGAACACCCACGCGAGCCGAAAAAGAGAAGGGCGCCTCTCGGTGAGTATCTATGACGCTTACGCGGACTTTCTCACGGTCCAATTAGGCCGAGCGCTCTAAGAAGTCGAAAAAAAAGTTAATCTCGCCGAACCGACTGTCTACGATCGCTGACGATGATTAACTGCTCCTGGCTACGCGTAATTATCCGACTCTCGCGAGCACTAAGATCTGTGTATACATAGAAGAGGAAAAAACAAATTCGTTTTTTCGCCTGCGCCTCGCTCTCGCGAGTGAAATCACGAAAACGAAGACTCGAGCCAAAAAATCGGAATCCCGATCGACGAAATCGAATTTCCGTAATTAGTCCGCGTTAATTAAAGCCAGAAGCGCATAGTATCGTAATGCGCTGGTAATACATCGATCGAGATGTAAAGAAACGTCGAACGATTATTCGCGAATTACCGGGATCGCGCAAGAAGGAACACTTCCATGAAATCGTAAGTTAATTTCATCCCTCCGCGGAATGAAACATTTGCACGGTCGGGTCAGAGTTCCCTTCGGAGTTAATTTCGAGCGTATAAAGCCGAACGAAATCCCGAGCAATAAAACGGCGAGCTGCGCGATCAACAGGTTGCCCGGTTTACCGAAAATGGCGATTGACGGTAATCGATTCACCTGAGCCGTTTCGTAGTTTCTCGCGTTTACGACTTCCTTGTTTATTCTCTAAAATCGGGTCAGCTGAATTTCGTTGATTTTTCATCAATATGTTGGAAAGAAAAATGACTTCTAATTACTAATTAAAATTTTGTATTAATTTCTCACCAAACAGCGAATCAAAGATACACGAGGTTCACCGACGGAACTCGCGCGATAATAAACTCGTGAAATACCTCGAGTACGAAGCAGCCATGACTAGGAATCGATTACGCCGAGAGCGACGATTTAATAAATCTCGTTTGTCGAATTCGTGTAGCGCACGCTGGTTCTCTTTTTGCCCACATCTTGTTCGCGGTACACGGGAGGAATTTGTAATTTTTTATGTACCTGTCGAAGGTAGGAGAACTCTTGGGACGACTCGATTCGGTCGGTACACGAGTTCGAATTATACGGTTGCGTGCCACGCTGTTTTATGGGATCTTCGACGATATTAAGCGGTTATGCCTGTCGATCTTCCACGGTTTCTTTTTTATCCTTCTCCTCGATCTCATTTATATATGAGCGGGTGTAAAAGAGCGAGCGAATTTTACCGGAGATCTAAAGGAGCGTCCACTTTTTAAATACTCAACCCCCCGCAGACCGTGAATCCAAATCTCGTCGCAATTTCGACACACCAGCACTCTCTCTCTCTCTCCCCCCCCCCTTTCACTCTCAAACAATGACTCCCCTCGCGGAGTTCGTAATCGCGAGGTATAAAAAATTGAGAGACCCCGTCGATCCATCATCGTCTCGAAGTTCGCGTGACCGCGAACCGTGAATCACGAAACGCGATCGTCAAGGATTCGCGAGGACTCGTCGTTCTCGTTGGGCAGCCTTCGCCGATACCGGAGATCGTCCAATTAAATTTTCTCCACCGGTGCGATAATTTCTGGCCGGGCTCGCATGACGTAGATCACCCCGCATGTAAAAAAGCACACCCACTTGTCGAGCCGGAAGAAAATAAACGCGGAATGGAAAAAGAAATCCGGCCGATGATGGCCGTTCCAGCCAGTAATGAACCGTAATGTTCGTACCGGACGGTACTCGCGCGGGAGATAAAAGAGGCTGGAATCGAGCGAAGCGAGGGTGAAAAAAAATCGGCCGGGTTGCGTTTTATCTAACGGCCAGTTAATCGCAATCAGACCGCGCCGTTAACGGCTCGGACGCGACCTACCCGACTCGGGAGGCATTAAATATAAAATCGTCCCTACCTTCCCTCTCTTTCTCTAGGTGGGTGGGGTTCTTGCCGAAGAGAAAAAAATCGTCGAGAAGCCGATCGGTGCGCGTATGGAGAGCGCTCGTAATAACGCGGAAGGTTAATTACGAAGATCGTAAAACGTTTGTATATATATCGCGATATGGATACAACGGACTGCGTAAATTATGTGTTTAACGTTACGGAACGAAGAGTTTCGCCGGAGTAGCTTTCGGGGTAATTATAAATTGACCGGCGACGTATCGAATTATTTAATGCCCCGCGGCGCGGGTACTATAAAATCACTCCGAATCGTAATGAATTGCACTCGGAAGGTATTACGGATTTTTCTGCGCTTTATATGTATACACAGTGTCCTATTTCGAAACCTCGGGAATACTCGCGGAATTTGTTCGAATATGAGAAGTAATTTTAGCATTAGTCAAAACGGGGATGAAATTGTCTATGGATTCGAACAAAATTGCGTTTAACATAACGATAATAGTACACTGAATCGATTATTAGCCAAATGAGATGATTAATCTGAATAAAATTAAAATAATTTCAACATTAGTCAAGCCGAGTAAAATTCTCTATGAAACCAAACAATACCGATAACAATAATACCGAAGGATATTTATGATCCAACTGTGCACCTCGTGTATTCCACAAGGTGAGGAAGGTGGTCAAGGTGGTCGGCGAGGTCGGGGTAGGTCAACCGAATAAAGCGATACGCGCTCCTAGTAGCCGATAATTTGTACGATAAAAGGGCCGGAGCGAGGCTCGAGGTAGCGAGCGAGAGGATTGACTTCGCGAGCGTGTTACCAGCGGGTGCCATACGTCACGATAATGAGCCGACATATCTCGGCTCGGTTAAACTCGTGCGCGGCCTCGCCTTCGGCAGGTATGCTGAGCTCTCGCTCCTCTCGTGCCCACCCCCTTCGCAATGATTTAACGCGAGGCCGTCCCGGGGGCAGCGTCAAAACCAATATCGAGGATTATTTTAAAGGAGAACGCGAGCTCGCGAGCCAACCCCGGGAATTTATCATACCCCCACCTCTCTTCGTTATTATAATTCCCGGTCATCGGGGGATTAGTCACGCTTGGGCCGATACGCTCGAGTTCGCCGATTCGTTGCGAGAGCGCGAACTTTCTCGCGTTCAATCGTCCCTTCTTGGAAAGAAATAAGCAAACGGTGAACGTTTTAATGAATTGTTGTTATAAGAAAATCCAACGGGATAATTCTCTCCTGGATCACGCTCGCACGAGGGTGGTCCAAGTATCGCTTCCGTCGCGAGAATCGTGAAGAAGGTCGCGACCCGCGAAACATCCAGAGTCGGGCTATAACTCAGCGACACTCCTCCTCGATTAACCTCGAGGGGAAAAAACGGTTCGATTCATTCCGCGGTGGCAAAAAAAGAAACTCGGACAGAAGTCGATTCGAAGAGCGGTAGAGGGAGGGGGAGAATAATGGCCGTCTTCCGTTTCGAAACGTGCGCGAGGCCGAGCTCACGCGACGAGGAGGCCCGTGCCGCTGACCCGGTGAACCGAGACGCGCGCGAGAAACACGCCCTCTCGATACCGACTATGCACCGGGTGCGTGGAACACCCGCGTGCGCGCCTCGCTGGAATATAATATATTCCGGGTAGTGCGTTCGCAGGCAATTTTCGCGGGGCGGTGTTGCGTTGATTGCGGTCGTTCATCGCAACTCTCTCTCTCTCTCTCACTCTCTCTCTCTCTCACTCTCTCTCTCTCACTCTCTCTCTCTCTCTCTCACTCTCTCTCTCTCTCTCTCGCTCTCTCTCATGAAGAGGAGCAAGTTGAGAGAGAAGACAAAGAGAGGCAGAGAGAGAGAGAGAGAGAGAGAGAGAGAATCCTCGCGACCTCTCGAAAAAGACTTTTCGTTAGGAGAGAGTGCACGAGGCTCTAATTTGCGCTCAGCAGGAGCGACACGAACTAATGCGCGCACAGCGCACCGGGAGTCCACAGGATCTTTGTCTTCGCGCACTCCCGCGCTAACGCGCATCCATCATGACTGCACCGTGCCTCTTCTCATCCAGAGGCAACAAAAACAAAACCAGTCAAATTTACGACAATTCTCCCAGTCAAAAAATTTGATCGTGTTTTTGTCCGAAATTAAATAATTTTTAAGTTTTGTGCGATATTTGTAATTGAATTTTCAAAAATATAAAACTTGGCTGTATTTCTGATTCCGGTCTCTAACGAATACTTCGCGCTTCCTCGAATCGTTGGCTCCTCGCGGTCGATAGTTACGCAACCCTGAGACAATCTACGCAATCATCGTTCGGTTTTTTGCATCTCTCCTATCTCAATTGATTTTTTATCTCCAGCTAGTATACGGAGAGTTTCGAATCGCGTCGTGGAGCGAGGCAATTTTCGAGCTAATGAACGTTCATTAGAGAAGCACGAGCCGCTTCCTATGTTTAGATTAAAGCTGAAAAAAACAAGCTATTCGACATTACCGTGATTTCCAGATGATTCGACTGTTTAGAGCAAATGACTATATTCGAGGTGATCGAGCGCGAGGTATATTAAATCGAGCAGGGATAAGAGTACGATTAACTCACGAAAATTCCAGGTGTCGCGCGGGCAAGGACGCGAATTAACGACAAACGTTAGTTATTACGGCACTCGCGAACGCATCGTGCCAGACGCTGGCGCGAGTGCGTCATAATTGAAACGCAGTAAATTTATTCCATATCGTAACGTTGTGTACCCCTCGAGGAGAATAACGCATAACATGGCTTCGAATTATTGGATACAGGATGAAGTGTATACCGACAGATTTGACCACAGGGTAGCTGACGCCAACCCGAATCAAGGGGTAAAAATTTTTTTGAAATCTGTTGTTCATTTTCGGAGATATTGCCTAAAGTGTGTGGGCGTTTTGGGCCAATCGGAAGCAAAAATCGATTCGACATCGCGACATCGGAGTAGAATTAATTATTTAACAGAGTTATTTTTCACGGGATATAGAAGCAATTGCGCGTGATGTCGGATCGGATCGATGAAGCGCAACAGGTGGTTTAAAAATTCTTCGATGAATCTTCGTTTGGAAAACAAGGGATTCGGAATACCCATAATTTTCATCTCTGGGCACATGAAAATCTTTATGTTACATCGTCAAGAAATTGATTCCGATTGGCCCAAAACGCCCGCACACTTTAGGCAATATCTCCGAAAATGAACAACAGATTTAAAAAAAATTTTTACCTCTTGATTCGGGTTGGCGTCAGCTACCCTGTGGTCAAATCTGTCGGTATACACTTTATCCACCCCATATTTGACATTTATTTCTGTGCATTTGGTATTTTCGGATTAGACGATGATTTTAACCTCCAGAGCTTTTTGTAGGACAAAGAAAGAGAGCCTCTTTTTTCCTATTTTATATTCTTGCTGTCCGATCGTTTAAATGTTCTCGTTTGCCTCAAGCAAAGAAGCAAATAAACAAAGTCAACTCTTCTCCTTCTCGAGATAGAATTGAACACACGAGAAGAAATTCCTCGGTCGAGAACGATGAACCGAACGAAAACCACTGCGGCAAGACCTGTGGGTGTTTTCGGCGAGACGGCGTAACGTCCGACCGGAGGCGGTCTGCCGTTGTGGTTTTCGAATTTCAGGATCCACCACCACGGACACCTGACCGCGCACCGGACCGCGAAGGTGCAATCATACGCACGCGAGCTTCGCGAAGAAACCTGCCCTTCTCCTTCATTGCTCGATATTTCGCTCGAAATTTTATATTCATCTACTTGACAGTCTGGGACACCCAGTATATACTGGGTGTCCCAGGGTTGCTCCTCTTACAAATGTATAATATTTAAAGATTTAAAAAAACAAAACTTGTTCGCTATTTCCAAATTCGTCACACTATCTTACAGTTACCATTTTTCACTGCCCACTTCTTTAATGAAAACTTCATGATTTTATTATTCGAGCAAATTTTCCGTTGAGAGACACCTTGTATGAAACCCTCTAATTACAATCGATTTTATACGAAATTTCATATCGATCGCGTGAATACAAAATCGTTCAAAAAAACTGAGAAACTCTTTTAAACTCTTATTTCGAGAATCAACTCGTCCAACAAGCGGAATGAGAGGAGAAAGATACGAGCTATCAATTGCAGGGTCCACGACTACGGTGCGTGCTCGGCAAAGAGATTTCGAGAGTCGGGAGAGCTCGGGGGCTCGACGTGCGTGATCGCGGCGTTTATAGAGCTCCTCTACGTCTGTGCGTAGAGTCGAGAAGCTGGAGGGGAGTGGGAGGGAGGCACGAGAAATGCATCCGACATATGCGAAAACGCAGATGATGCAGCGCGGCCATATGGCACGCGCTTTATGCATATTTTACAACGTCTTTGATCGAATTCGATGTACGCGCTGCGAGTGCGCGCTCGGCAACGACCGCGAACACCTTTAACGACCGTTTCGATCGCAATTTATCGCACGGTAAATCTCATTTCTAAATACCGCGCTTAATTAACGGAACGTAATTCCCTCATCGGTTATCGGCGAGCCTGATCCACGTTATTTTCGCTCGCTTCTCTCTCTTTTTCTCCCTTCCTCGGCGCGGCTCTTTCACTACTATTTGGATTTCGCGAACGTCCGCGAATACTCGACGCCGGTTTCGCGCGCGGACGTTTCGACGTTTCATTACGGAAGCATCTCGTGCGTATACTCGTCCGAGTTTATTTAACGCGGCACTTTTTCTTTCGCTTTTCCCCGCGTATATCCGCCGTAATTACACGCCGCTCGGTATAAAGACATTAACGACGTTAATCGGGAATGTTTATCGACGAAAAAAGAACCGACAGCCAGAGGACTCGCTCGCCGATCGTATTGTTCGTATTCACTCGACGTTTCGTTCGCCTTTTCTGCGCCCATTCGCGTGTTCGATCCGCGTCCTCTCGTTCCCGTTTCGTTTCCCTTCCATACGCGGATCGCGATTATAATTATGTGTAATTTTCGTAAGAGAGCGACTTTATCGGGCGAAACGATCGCCGCCGAGTTTCGTCGGACGTTGACAAGCGGTTTTTCGCGTCTCCATTAAGTTTGCGTTTCACACCAGTGATACGCGCACTGATGTGAGCCACCCGACTTTTACTCGGCTCACCCGTCCGTCGCGATTATCGTCTCCATCTTTCGAGTCCTCTTCTTCGTTGTCGATGCTAGTTGTGTTTAAAGCAAATCATTCGGTTTCGTGGAAATTCAAGAACCTAGATTTCTTCGATTTTCAAATGTAGTTAGGGTCTCTTGTAATTCGAAACGATCGATTAAAATTTATAAGTCCAAAATTTTTGTCAAATACGTGAACAAACAGATCAATAAAAATCGCGAATTTGATGTAGGTACAGACTCGTTGAGACGAGTCCAGTTGCAGAGAAATGATCGAATAATTTGGCGAGGACTCTCGAATCGACAGGTGCTCGCGTCTGGCTGATCGATCGGTCGACTCGTAATCCCGATAAAACTGCGATATAATTAATTATAATCCCGAGTGCGGAAAACGAATTGCTGCTCGCGGCAATGAAGCTGGTAATGTGGCAACAATTATCGACGATGCCGGCAATAAAAGCGCGCTCACCCGCGTCGATTAAACGCGCCACGATAATCGATAAGGCATATATCGATCGATACGGTGGATCGTATAACCTCGTCGTAAAACGAGCATACCCCAGCGTATAAAATCCCGTGAAATCGAACGAGGGTGAGAAAAAAACTTTATATCGATTCTCGTATTGAAATCGTGTATTGATTCGTACAACGGGAAATCTAGACACGGAATGTAATGGCGGCTGTAAAAACTTTGTAGGAATTAAAAAGATCAGCTATTCGTACATCATTAACTTTCTTGTTTTATAGAAGTTCATCCCAGGATCATTGAACAGATTCGAAACCGATATAAAAGTTTTTTTTGGTTCCTCAATTATACCGAATTCGTTATATTCGTAATGTTAATCTAAATTGCGTAACGATATTTAGAATTAATAACTGATTTATGTGAAGAAATTAATGATAGATTTTCTGTTTCGCAAGTTGTTTTTTAGACGTTACGTCATTTTTGCATTTGCTTAATAAACCTTGCGGACATCGTATAAACGGATCGACGAAAAAGTCGAGCAGCGAGCGACGTTATCGACGGCTATATCGGCACGTTTCGCCTTTTCGCGGCACCTGCTCGAAGATAAATAAATGTCACCCGTTAAACGAAAAGAAATTCAGTCAACCGGGCTCTTCTTCGTCCATGAAAGTTAAATACATCTCACGGCCAATAAATCGCAATTACCCGAGGACGAGGTAAACGATTGTTTTTTCTTCTTTCTTCCCTCTTACTCTCTTCCTGTTTCTTCTCTTTTGAGTGCTATTTCGTACACCTTTTGTCATTTAGTCATTCATCCTTCTTGCGAAAATTGCGACTCAAAACCGATTTATTACGAAAATGCATAAAAATTCGTAAAAATTTTTTGACTCAGGTTATATCTATCAATCTAGCTATTTCTCTCTCTTTTCCCTTTCCCAGCCATCAATCCCGAATGTGGCTCACCTGCCGGGAACAGGAAACTGTCGCGACCGAGCTGCAGGTCACGTGTGTCGCGTCGCGAATGAATAGCCAACGCTGCCCACGCCGTAAGAGCCCGCTAATTAATACGTGAAAGTCACATCGGGTCGTGGGCAGCGAGCGTGCGTACACACAGCGAGCGAGAGACAAAGACGGAGACGTTGAAGAGGAGAGAGAAAGAGAGTTTACCGATAAAATGAAGGAAAAGATCGTACTACGGATAAGCCACCACGTCGACTGATTAAGACGCGACGTTCGCCTCCGGACCGGTAAGAGTACGCTGATTCCT